>PVIH01010546.1:0-74600 GCA_004025045.1 Sigmodon hispidus
AGGTTGTAGTTTTCCCTCTAATACTCTCTGTAGTGCTGGATTGGTAGATAGATATTCTTTCAGTCTGACTTTGTCCTGAAATACCTTGTTTACTCCATCTATGGTGATTGATAATTTTGCAGGGTATAGTATTCTAGTTTGGCATCCATGCTGTTTAAGCGTCTGTATAACTTCTGACCAAGCCCTTCTAGCTTTCATCATTTCCATTGAATAGTCAGGCATTATTCTGATGGGTCTGCCTTTATATGTGAGTTGGCCCTTTTCTTTTGCAGCTCTTAAATTTTTTTCTTTGTTCTGTATGTTTTGTGGCTTGATTATAATGTGGTGTGCTGACTTTTTTTGGGGATCATATCTATTTGGTGTTCTGTAAGCTTCTTGTATCTTTATAGGCATTTCCTTCTTCAGGTTAGGGAAGTTTTCTTCTATGATTTTATTGAAAACATTATCGGTGCCTTTGAGCTGGTATTCTTCTCCTTTTTCTTCTAATCCTATTATTCTCAAATTAGGTCTTTTCATGGTGTCCCAGATTTCCTGAACATTTTGAGTTATGGCATTTTTAGTTTTACTATTTGCTTTGGCTGATATATCTATTTGAGTTACTGAGTCCTCCACTTCATAGATTCTATCTTCCATCTCTTGAACTCTGTTTGTTATGCTTGCATCTCTGTTTCCAGCTTTTATCTTCAGATATTCTATTTTCATCTTTGCCTCATTTTGTGCCTTTTTCATTGCTTCCATTTCAGCTTTTAGTTCCTGGCATGTTTCTTTCATAGATTTGTTCATCTCTTCCAATTTTTTGTTTGTATTTTCTTCTATTTCTTAAAGCTATTATTCATATATTCTTTGAGAGCTTCAATGATCATCAAAAAGGAATTTTTGGTGTTGCTTCCTTTTGTTTCCTCTTCATTGCTCTGTTCAGGTCTTGTATTTGTAAGATTGCCACTTTCTTCTCGATTTACCCTGTTGTTCTTTGTATTATTACGTAATTTTTTGCACTGATGTTTGCCCATGGCTTCAGTGGTTCACGATTAGGAGGCTCCTGGTCAGTTGTGGCACTCGGGCTTGTGTGCCTCCTGTCAACTTTCTTGGTGCGGTCTGACTCTGTCCTTCAGGGACCTCAGTCGCTATCTGTTTGCTCAGTTGGAGATGGAGGTGGAGGTGTGTAGCCGTGCAAATTCCCTGAGCAGCAGCTGTGGGTATGGTGACAGGCAGACTTTTTCTGTACCTGCCACAGAGTGCACTGAGACTCACTCTGCAGACAGCACCCAGTCCCGAAAGTGGAACAGGAACCGATGGGAGCTCAACTCTCCATCCCTGGCTAGGATAGATGTGCTTGGGCCTGGTGACCCCTCCTCACCTCTGGGTGGGGTCTGAGTCTGTCCTTCAGGGACCCCAGTCCTTATCTGTAGGTATGATGACAGGTAGACTTTATTGTGCCTGCTACAGAGTATGCTGGGACTCACTCTGCAGACAGCACCAAGTCCGTAGAAGGATATTTCTCAGTTTCTTTTCTATTAAGTTCAATGTGTCTGCGTATGTTGAGGTCTTTGATCCACTTGGATTTGAGTTTTGTGCAGGGTGACAGGATCGGATCTATTTGCATTTTTCTATACACTATCATCCAGCCCTGCCAACACCATTTATTAAATATACTACTTTTTTTCCATTGAATATTTTGGGTCTCTTTGTCAAAGATCAGGTGTTCATAGGTTTTTGGGTTAATGTTTGGATCCTAAGTTCTATTCCATTGATCCACAAGTCAGTTTTTATGCCAGTACCAGGCTGTTTTTATTACTGTGGTTCTATAGTATAACTTGAAGTCAGGGATGGTGATGCCTCCTGAGTTTCTTTTATTGAGCAAAATTCTTTTGAAAATTCTGACTTTCCTGTTATTCCAAATGAAATTGAGTATTATTCTTTCAAGGTCCAAACAATATTGTATTGGGATTTCAATGGGCAGTCCATTGAATCTGTAGATTGCCTTTGGTAAAATTGCCATTTTTACTATGTTGATCCTACCAATCCAGGAACATGGGAGAGCTTTCCATTTTCTGATATCCCCTTCAATTTCTTTCTTCAGTGATTTAAAATTTTTGTCAAATCGGCCTGTTACTTCTTTGGTTATAGTTACTCCAAGGTATTTAATACTATTTGCAGCTAATATGAAGGGTAATGTTTCCTTTATTTCTTTTTCAGCTCTTCTATCTTTAGTGTATAGAAAGGCTACTGATTTCTTTGAGTTAATCTTGTATCCTGCTACATTGCTGAAGGTGTTTATTAGCTGTAGAAGTTCCTTGGAAGAATTTTGTGGGTCAATTATGTATACAGTCATATCATCTGCAAATAGAGATAATTTCACTTCTTCTCTTCAAATTTGTATCCATTTATTCTCCTTTCATTCTCTTATTGCTTTAGCCAAAACTTCGAGAACTATATTGAATAGATAATGGGGGAGACGACATCCTTGTCTAGTTCCTGATTTTAGTGGTATTGCTTTGAGTTTTTCTCCATTAAGTTTGATACTGACTGTCGGCTTTTTGTAGATCTCTTTTATTATATATAGGTATTCTCCCTGTATTCTTGTTCTCTCCAGGGCATATATCATAAAGGAGTGTTGGATTTTGTCAAAGGCTGTTTCAGCATCTAAGGATATGATCATGTAGTTTTGTTCTTTTAGTTTATTTACATGATGGATAATGTATACGGTTTTTCATATGTTAAACCAGCCCTGCATTTCTGGGATGAAGCCTACTTGCTCGTGGAGGATGATAGTTTTTATATATTGTTGTAAGTAGGGAGCTGCGTTGTACCATGCCCTAAAGGTGGTGCTGGTTTCTGCCTTCTACCTTTTCTGAAGGTGAGTGCTCTTGGGAATAAACAACTCCTTATTGGCTGTAGGCGAGGATGGTGGCTTGCTTCTGGTGCCTGGGGACCTATGGGCAATGTCTACGTGGCTTACTGGGATTGGAAGCCCAGAGGGTGTTTAGCCACAAGCGGACTTCCCCCCAGGGTCGTTCCTCGTTCTTCATTCGTGAGAGAGTGTGTGAGAGAGTGAGTCGTTCGTCATATGTCTGAGAGTGAGAGTAAGAGTGAGTGAGTGAGAGACAAGAGAAGATAATTAAAGGCCAGAATAAACTGCAAAGAGAAGGATCCGGTGTTGCGTGCTCCTTGCGGGACGAGGTGGCGCGTGACAGTTGTATAAGGTTGGCTAAAATTTTGTTTTGAATTTTAGTATCAATATTCATGAGGAAAATTGGTCTGTAATTCTCCTTTGTTGTATCTTTGAGTGGCTTGAGTATTAGGGTAATTGTGGCCTCATAAAAGGAGTTTCGCAATATTCCTTCAGTTTCTACTGTGTGAAATAGTTTGAGGAGTAAGGCTAGTAATTCTTCTTTGAATGTCTGGTAGAATTCTGCACTGAAACCATCTGAACCAGGGCTTTTATTTTTGGGGAGGCTTTTAATGACAGCTTCAATTTCCTTAAGGGTTATAGGCCTGTTTAGGTAATTAATCTGATCTTCATTTAATTTTGGTAGATGGTGCCTGTCCAGAAAGCTGTCCAATTCTTCTAGGTTTTCCATTTTTGTGGAATACAGATTTTCAAAATATGATCGGATAATTCTCTGTATTTCCTGGGGGTCTGTTGTTATGTCCCCCTTTTCATTTCTGATTTTGTTGATTTGGACACTCTCTCTCTCTGCTTTTTGATTAGTTTGGCTAAGGGCTTTTCTATCTTGTTGACTTTCTCATAGAACCAACTCTTTGATTCTTTGATTCTTTGTATTGTTCTTTTTGTTTCAATTGTGTTGATTTCAGCTCTAAGTTTCATTATTTCCTGCCATCTATTCTTTCTAGATGAGTTTGATTTTAATTGTTCTAAGACTTTCAGCTGAGCTGTTAGTTCCCTAGTGTGGGATTTCTCTTGGTTTTTCATATAGGCATCTAGTGCTATGAATTTTCCTCTTAAGACTGCTTTCTTGGTGTCCCACAAGTTTGGGTATGTTGTAGATTTATTTTCATTAAATTCTAGGAAGACTTTGATTTCTTTCTTAATTTCTTCCTTGACCCAGAGGTTGTTTAGCTGAGTAATGTTTAGTTTTCATGAGCTGGTAGGCTTTCTGTGATTTTTGATATTGTTGAACTCTAACTTTTGGTCCTGGTGGTCTAATATGTTACAAGGTATTATTTCCATTTTTTTGTATCTGTTGATATTTGCTTTATGACCAATTATGTGGTCAATTTTGGAGAAAGTTCCATGAGGAACTGAGAAATATGTATATTCCTTTGCATTTGGGTGGAAGCTTCTGTAGATATCTATTAAATCCATTTGCATCATAACCTCTTTTAGACTTCTTATTTCTCTGTTGAGTCTCTGTCTGGTTGACCTATCCAGGGATGAAAGTGGGATATTGAAGTCTCCCACTATTAGGATGTCAAAATTGATGTGGGATTTGACCTTTAGCAGTGTTTCTTTTACATAGGTAATTGCCCTTATATTAGGGGCATAAATATTCAGGATTGAAATCTCTTCTTGACCAATCTTTTCTGTGATGGTTAAGTAATGATTGTCTTGGTCCCTTTTAATTGCTTTTAGCTTAAAGTCTACTTTGTTAGATATTAGGATGGCAACCCCAGCTTGTTTCTTAGGACCATTTGACTGGAAAATCTTTTCCCAACCCTTTACTCTGAGCCTGTATCTGTTTTGTGGTTGAGGTGTATTTCTTGTAGGCAACAGAAAGATGGCTTCTCTTGTATCCATCTTATTATTATGTGCCGTTTTATAGGAGAGTTGAGTCCATTGATATTAAGGAATAGTAGTGACCACTGATTGATCTTTCCTGCTATTTTTGGTGGTAACTTGTTTTTATTTCCTTTCTCTGGGGTATTCTTCTGTGGGATTCTTGATTGTTTGTGGTTTCATTGGTATATCTGGGGTCCTTAGGTTGGAGTTTTCCCTCTAAAGCTTTCTAGAGGGCCGGATTGGTAGATAGGTATTGTTTCAGTCTGAGTTTGTCTTGAAATATATTTTTTTTTTACTCCATCTATGGTGATTGATAATTTTGCAGGGTATAGTATTCTAGTTTGGCACCCATACTCTTTTAGCATCTGTATAACTTCTGACCATGCCCCTCTTGCTTTCATCATTTCCATTGAATAATCAGGTGTTATTCTGATGGGTCTGCATTTATATGTAAGTTGGCCCTTTTCTTTAGCAGCTCTTAAATTTTTTTCTTTATTCTGTATGTTTTGTGGCTTGATTATTATGTGGCACATTGACTTTTTGGGGGTCATATCTATTTGGTGTTCTGTAAGCTTCTTGTATCTTTATAGGCATTTCCTTCTTCAAGTTAGGAAAGTTTTCTTCTATGATTTTATTGAATATATTATCTGTGCCTTTGAGCTGGTATTCTTCTCCTTTTTCTATTTCTATTATTCTCAAGTTAGGTCTTTTCATGGTTTTCCAGATTTTCTGGACATTTTGTGTTATGGCTTTTTTGGTTTTAGTATTTTCTTTTCTGATATATCTATATCAGCTACTGAGTCTTCCACTTCAGAGATTCTCTCTTCCATCTCTTGGATTCTGTTGTTTATGCTTGTATCTGTGGTTCCAGCTTTTTTCTTCAGGTTTTCTATTTCCATCTTTGCCTCATTTTGTGCTTTTTTAATTGCTTCTATTTCAGTTTTTAGTTCCTGGCATGTTTCTTTCATAGTTTTGTTCATCTCTTCCAATTTTTCATTGTATTTTCTTCTATTTCTTCAAGGGAATTTTTCATATCTTCTTTGAGGCCCTCAATGATATGCATAAAGGTATTTTTGGTGTTGCTTCCTTCTGCTTCCTCTTCATTGCTCTGTTCAGGTCTTGTAGTTATAGTACCACCACTTTCTTCTGTAGTTACCTTGTTGTTCTTTATATTATTCTATATATTTTTGCACTGGCGTCTGCCCATGGCTTCAGTGGTTCATGATTAGGTGGCTCCTGTTCAGTTGTGGCAAGAGGGCTTGTGTGTCTCTTGTTGCCTCTGAGCATGGGGTCTGCTCAACCTCTGACTCTGGTCTGGGTGGAGGTCTGAATTTCATGTCCTTATTCTTTCTCTGCTGTTGCAGTTGAGGGCGGGGTTGGCATGTGATCTTGCCTCTTATAGGTGCATCTGGAGGAGCCCCTCATATCCAAACTCTATTCCTGTCTGCTAATGAGTGTGTGGAGACATGAACCACAGACTGAACCTGGTCCCAGAACCAGAACCAGAACACAACTTTCCCTGGCAGGGATTCAGGTGCTGGGGCCTACTGACCTCACCTCACCTCTGGGTGGAGTCTGAGTCTGGATTTCAAAGTCTTCAGTCCTTCTGTGTTGAAGAAGTTGGAGGCAGAGTGGCCGTGCACGTTCCCTTGTTTTAGTAGCAGCTGGAGGAACTCTCACAGCCCAAGTGTATTCCTGTCTGCTAAGGAGTGTGTTGAGACATGCACTGCAGACAGAACCTGGTCCCAGAACCAGAACCCGAACCCCTTTACTGCTGTTTTTTATTTTTAGTATAGAATATTTTATTAGTATTTCAAGCATGTTACAAAATATTCATTTATTAAAATCACTCATTGTATCTAGGTTTAATTTGCTATCTAAAAACTCAGCAGTTTTTTTCAGGTTCTTTAATTTATTGAAACAAATTTATAATGTATATCCTTAGGATTTTCAGGAATTTCATTTATATCTGTTATAATGTTTGCTTCTCAATTTTTAGATTTATTGAAGTAAGTCTTCCCTTTTCTGTTTAATATGGTGAAGAATTTGCCAATCAGGTTTTATACTTTAAATAAATAAATAAATAGGGAGAAATAGATAGGCTAATTTAACTCAGCCATTTCTTCTATAGTCTAATGCCTTTCAGCAGCTGTTGTTCCTTTCTCATTAACATTGAGAAAATTTAAAGTTAATAAAGCATCATTTAGTCTATTTCTAAGGGTCTTTGTTATTCCTTTTTGTTTATTTACATATCCTTTAGAGTTAGACTTTATCTGTCTATGACTGCTTGCCCTGTAGGATTGATTATTGATTCCTGTTGTTTGGTGGTGGTGGTGCTGGTAGTAGTGATGGTGGTGGGTGTGTGTCCTCTTGATTTGTTGGTCAGAGATAATTTATTTCTTATGTTCTGGGGGATATGATTAACTTCATTAGGTTGGTGTTTTTTCAACTAATGCTTTCCATAGATCTATATTTTAGATATAGATTTCTCAATGCCTTATTTTCTCATGTATTGGGATTAAAAATTTTGCTGGGTTATTAGTCTGTGTTGGCATCCGTGGTCTCTTAGTGACTGCAAGACATCTATCCAGGCCCTTCTGGCTTTTAGAGTCTCCATTGAGAAGTAAGGTGTAATTCTAATAGGTCTGCCTTTATATGTTACTTACTCATTTTGTCGTTCAGCTTTTGATATTTTTTCTTGTTCTATGATCACAATTAGTGTGGTCATCAATTTGAATACAGGGGAAGATGAGTTCAGGCACCCTCTCTACCATTGCTTGGAGTCCTAGCTGGGGTCATCCTTGTGGACTTCTGGGAGTTTCCCTAGCACCAGGCTTCTCGTTAACCCCAAAATGGTTCCCTCTATCAAGATATCTCTTTCTTTGATCTCCTTCTTCATCCCTCTCCCAACTTGTCCATTCTTTACTTCCTCTTATCTTCCCAACTCTCCCTCCCCTCCCCCATGCACCCAACTCACTCAAGAGATTTTATCTATTTCCTCTACCCAGAGGGAATCCATGGATGTCTTTCCTAGGACTGTCTTTGTTACCCAGCCTCTCTGAGGGTTGAGGATCACAGCCTGGTTATTCCTTGATTCTAATAGCCACTTATGACTAAGAACACAATTTGGTTTTGTTCTCCATGTTTAGTGTTTTGATTATTATCTAGTGATGGAGATTTCTTTTTTGATCCAGTTTATTTGTTGTTCTGTATGCTTCTTGTATCATGATAGGCATCTTCTTTAGTTTAGGGAAATTTTCTTCTATGATTTTGTTGAAAATGTTTTCTCTGCTTTTGACCTGGGTTTCTTCTCCTTCCTCTATCCCTATTATTCTTAGATTTGGTCTTTTCATGGTGTCCCAAATTTCCTGGATGTCTTGTGCTAGGAATTTTTTGAGATTTAACATTTTCTTTGATTAAGATGTACATTTTTTATCCTGTCTTCAGTGCCTAAGACTCATTCTTTCACCTCTTGTACTCTATTGGTGAGGCTTGCCTCTCAGGTTCCTGCTCAAGTTTGTAAATTTTTCATTTCCAGATTCAGCTCAATTTTTGTTACTGATTTGGGTTGTCTTCATTGATTCTGTTTCCGTTTTCAGGTCTTGAACCTTTTTAACAATATCCTTCCACTGTTGTGTTTTCATATATCTCTTTAAAGGATTAATTTGTTTTTTTCTTTATGGACCTCAATTATATTTATTAAGGCTCTATTAGGGTCTTTTTTCTAGGGCATCTGCTATGATATAATAGCCACAACCTGCTATCATAGGATTACTGGGCTCTAGTAAACACATTTTATCCTGGCTGTTATTAGTTGTGTTTTTACTATGGAATCTAGGCATCTGGGTTGAAAAAGATTATAATTTTAGGTGCTGATATTTGGTCTTGTCTTTGTTTGGTGTATTTTTTTTGGTTTCTGTTGCCCTCTCTGGTTCTTAGAAGATTGTGGTAGCTGTGTTATCTGGTATCAATTTCTTCTGAGATCATGTGATGGTTTGAATAAAAATAGCCTGCATAGGCTTATATATTTGAATGCTTTGTCACCAGGGAGTGGAACTTTCTGAAAAGATTAGAAAAATTAGAATATGTGGACTTGTTGGAGGAAATATATTACTGGAGTGGGTTTCAAGGCTTTGAAAACCAGTCATCTCAGCCAGGTGTTGCTCTCTGCCTGCAAATCAGGATGTAGCTGTCAGCTGCTACTTCAGTGCCTACCTGCTTGCTGTTATAATGATGGACTAAACTTTTAACACTATAATCAAGCCTCCAATAAATGCTTTCTTTTGTAAGTTTTGCCTTGATTGGGTCTCTTTACAGCAATAGACCAGTGATTAAGAGAAATCCTGATAGATGGATGTGGCCACTGGGGTTTTGAGGTAAAATGTGTTCCTAGGTATTGGGAGTTGGTAAATAAGAATGGTAATGAATAATGTGGGATGCCTTTATGTATGCTGTGAATACTATTGGATAATAAAAGGGGATTGTTTTGGCCTATGGCAGAGCAGCTTAGAAGCAGGCAGGAAATCCAAACATAGATACAGGGGAAGGAGGGTGAAATCAGAAGTGATCCAGCTGCCCAAGAAGAAAGATGTAATAGAGTACAGGTAAGCCAGAAGCCACATGGGGAGATAGATTAATAAAATGGGTTAAGCTGTAAAGGCTAGCTGATAATGAGCCTAAGTCATAAGCCAAACAGTTTGTAATTAATATAAGCCTTTGTATGATTATTTGGGGCTAAGCAGCTGCAGGCATGTCCAGACCTTGGGGCTAAGCCTGAATGGACAGCTTAACACAGATGGGCTAAGAGTGAGGAGTGCTGAGGGATTCTGCAGGAGGGAGTAAAGCATAGTGTTCTATCAGAATCAGGTTAGTCCCTGGAAATGGGGGTAGAATGTGGTTCTTAGGTGTTATAGCTGGGTAGGAATACTGATTGCTTTTCTTTGTTGGTAGCTTGCATAACTGCTTCCTATACTATGAGAACTATTCTTCAGTGAGAAGGTTTCCAGGTCATCCCTAAATCAATTCCTCTAATCCTACTTCTCATGGATACCATCTTTGTTATCTATACTGACCAGGCTAGACTGTGATAAAGCCACAATGTATGTAAGGAATCTCATTCATTCCACAACTCCAGCCAAAGCTGTTATGGGGAAAAGCAAAGGTTCTGGTTGTGGCAAGGTCGTTGGAACTAGGCCCTGAACAGGTCAAGATGATGCCTAACTTTATCTTTGTCTTTACTAGCAGTTTTGTTGGTTGGCATTGCACTCAAGAGAGGTAGATTGAGCATGATCCTTGACACTTCTACCTATCAACTGTCATCTGTGCCTTCTGTAAATCTTTTTGTCCAATACTTTCCTCTTCCTCCCATCCCCTCTGTCCCCAGTGCTGCAGGAAGAGGAACCTAGAGTGTCATATACAGGAGGCAAGCAGTTAATCAACGGAGCTATGACCCCAGTCCTTCTTCCATCTCAGAGTTTGTGTGGGATAATTCTATTTTTAATGTTTCCACTGCTGGGCTTAAGGCTTTTGGAAAGGAACACCAGAAGTTATTTACATTTTGCTCAACCATATCCTTCTACCCAAGTGAGCCCAGAGCAACATAGTTTACTTCAAAAGAAAAAGACGAAAGTAAAACCATACCAGAAGCTATGAGCTTTATGTTGCAAAAATAATATTCTTGCTACAAAGGAGATTAATACATGAGTGAATGACATATATGTGTTACTGGTGAAAAATGAAGAGGTTAAACATGGTTTATTCTGACAAAAAAGTAGGAAATAAGAACATTGTTGGGAAAGGAGTGCAGGGATACCCTAGGTTGGAGAAGAGCAGAGAATTTGAAATAATACTGGCAGCTTAAATTTTGGAATTGAGATGACTCTAGAAACTATCTGAGGTTGATGGTGTTAAATTTCTCTTAATGCCAATATATCCTTTATGGAATCTTTTTTCAATGGTGCCTGTGGGTTCATTGAAAGCCAAAAGCAGGTTTTGGGGGAAAGTGGCTTTGCTAGATGAGTAGTGAAATTATAGTGGGCAAGAAAATTTCATTTATTGGCATGAGTATCATTAAAATAATGACCCAGAACTAGTGAGATAACTCAGTGAGGGCACCTGTCCCAAGCTGATTCTAACAACCTGAGTTCAATCCACAGTCCCCAAAATACAGAAGGTGGGAAAAGAGAACCAGCTCCCTTGGGTTATCCTCTGACTTCCATATGCATGTGCACCCACACAAATAAAATCTGAAAATTAGAAGAGATAAAGAGAAAACGAATGGGCCAGGGTCTTTTAGCTCAGTGGAAGGCAGTTTAGAAATAAAGACTATATACAAGTAGCTGGGAAGTAACAGGATTCTGGACAGAAAGCAATTCCGGAGTCAGTTGTCTGACAAATGGGGAAGCTTTGGTGAAGAGAAAGCAAAGATCTCTACAAATGGTCCCATTTTTCTAGGCTCAACACTTCCCCTTGGTGGAGATGAGTACATTTGCTTTTAGTCTTTTGTTAACTTTTCTTCACCTTATCAAGATGAGTGAGAGATGGCTCTCCTTTCCCTGTTCACCACCTAGTTGAAACAGAGGAAAACAACATTTTCAGTTCTCTTTTAAATTTTAGTCATTTTAAACCTAATCTGTCGCTTTAATTTCCCTGTACCTTTTCATCTGTAATTTGGTACACGTCTTTATGTGTTCTTTAAAAACACATTTCAAGGAGGAAATTCACCATTTTGCCACTCTGATTCTGTAACTATCCTTGTGTACATGTGAATTAAACTGTAGTATCAACCTTAGGATAGCTAGCATGGAAAATGAATCACAGTACAAATGTGTAAACTGAATGCCTGTAAAATGTGCAGAACACTTAGAATTTCGCAAAGGCTACTCGATCTTTATCCATTAAATTTGTTGCGTGAATCCAGCAATGTCTCCCTGCCCCCACTAACCACCACATAAGGTGCATGTGGGTATCGTTTATCTTCACTGAATACTAACCCTAACCCTAACCCTTCTGGCGCAAGGTGTGGGTGTTCGTCCAACACTGATCCAACACTCACTGCGGGGCTGATGACAACACTGGGTGTAGATCACGGCAAATGATCTTTTTCCTAGGACCAGGATGGCAAGGCAGAGGACACAAAACGAACAAACAACAACAACAGAACAGTCATTTTCTCCGGGTGGGGTTCATGTCCAGTCACTGGGTACTTTCTCTACACAATTGACCCTCCCTCGACTGAAGTCAGTTGGTTAACTAACACTTAACTTCCTTTGGAAGGAGTTGGGGAGAGGTGGAGTAAGCCTCAGTGCATCCCAAGGGTGTCCCTGGCCTGTGGCTGCCCTGTCCAGATCTTGCTAGGCAGTGAGAGAACCCCGGAGGGTAAGAAGGCGGGGAGAAGCTGCCGGTACAGTGGGCAGGGCGAGCAGCTGCTGAACCGGCCAATGAGCGCTCTCAAGAGGTTCAGCCCCGTAGAGTGAGCCAGCACCACAGCCTCCAATGTTTCCTCTAGTGAATGCACTGCCCCGCCGCTCTGCTCCACCCAGTGTAGAGAGACTCGAAGAGACCGGAGCGGTGGACTCTGGGTGGGATTAGGGAGGCAGAGAGAACCTCCAGGCGGCTGCTCTGTCCTGCAAGAAGTGAGGGGGAAGGGAGTGAACTATGAAGGGCCGGCGGAGGCGGCGCAGAGAATACTGCAAGTTCACACTGCTTTTGGTGCTGTACACGCTTCTGCTACTGCTCGTCCCCTCTGTACTGGACAGTGGCAGTGAGCAGGACAAGGGCGTCAGGCGCTGCCCCGGCTTGCAGCGCAGCTTGGGCGTGTGGAGCTTAGAGGCAGCGGCGGCTGGAGAGCGTGAGCAGGGTGCGGAGGTGCGGTCCCGGGCTGAAAAAGACTCGAGTCAGCCCCCTGGGTCCCCAGGCAACTTCAGTGCCGTCGGTGAGGTGGTGGCCCAGGAGAAGCAACACATCTATGTGCATGCCACTTGGCGTACAGGTTCGTCCTTTCTGGGAGAACTTTTCAACCAGCACCCGGACGTTTTCTACTTGTATGAGCCTATGTGGCATCTGTGGCAGGCGCTGTATCCGGGCGACGCTGAGAGCCTGCAAGGCGCGCTAAGAGACATGCTGCGCTCCCTCTTCCGCTGTGACTTCTCCGTGCTGAGGCTGTATGCCCAGCCGGGGGACCCCGCGGCGCCAGCACTGGACTTGGCCAACCTCACTACGGCCATGCTCTTCCGCTGGCGGACCAACAAGGTCATCTGCTCGCCACCGCTGTGCCCCGCTGCACCCCGTGCTCGCTCCGAGGTGGGCCTCGTAGAGGACAAAGCCTGTGAAAGTAGCTGCCCTCCTGTGCCGCTCCACGCCCTAGAAGCCGAGTGCCGCAAGTACCCAGTGGTAGTCATCAAGGATGTGCGGCTGCTCGACCTGGGCGTGCTGGTGCCCCTGCTACGTGACCCGGGCCTCAACCTGAAGGTGGTGCAGCTCTTCCGCGACCCGCGAGCAGTGCACAACTCGCGTCTCAAGTCGAGGCAGGGGCTGCTGCGTGAGAGCATCCAGGTGCTACGCACACGTCAGAGGGGTGACCGCTTCCATCGGGTGCTTCTGGCGCAAGGTGTGGGTGTTCGTCCAGGAGTCCAAGCTCGAGCGCTGCCCTCCGCGCCCCGAGCTGATTTCTTTCTAACCAGCGCTCTGGAGGTGATCTGCGAAGCCTGGCTGCGCGACCTGCTCTTCGCGCGTGGCGCGCCCCCCTGGCTGAGGCGTCGTTACCTGAGGCTGCGCTATGAGGACCTGGTGTGGCAGCCCCAAGTCCAGCTGCGCCGCCTGCTGCGCTTCTCCGGGCTGCGGGCACTCGCCTCTCTTGATGCCTTTGCGTTCAACATGACACGTGGAACCGCCTATGGCGCCGATCGGCCCTTCCATTTGTCTGCTCGGGACGCCAGAGAGGCTGTGTACGCCTGGCGTGAGCGGTTGAGCCAAGAACAGGTACGCCAGGTGGAGACTGCCTGCGCCCCTGCCATGAGACTGCTGGCTTACCCTCGCAGCAGAGACCTGGGTGAAGTGGAGACCACCAGGGAAGGGGAGACACCCTTGGAGACCAAGGCCAACTGGGGCCAAGTAACACCCTGATCCTGAACTCTGGCCAGGGGGTTGATCCAGGTAAGATGGCTTTGGACAGGGCAGGTTATAAGGAGTGGTGTCTGGGGAATCCTGAAGCAACCAGTGTTGGGGAGGTGAAGGGTGACTAGGGAAGACAGTGCTGTCTGAATTGCACGCTGTCAGAACATGTCTAAGACAGTCCTGCTTGGTAGAATTGAGGTGTTTCAATGATTCACGTTCTTAGCCACTTTTCTTCTCACAGGACCTAGAGGTGAGAGAAGATGTGCAAGTGTAGCTGAAGCACCATCTAGAGCTCTGCTCTCCCATACCCCTTTATAAGGCATGAGTGTCCCAAAGACGGTAGAGAAGGCGAGCCTAAAGCATCCTAGTGTAACTTGAGACTGGGAACTGACATAAAGATTGGAGCATAGGATTTAGAGAATCCCTCAAGTCTGACCGTTATGAAGCTGTTTGTCCTGTCAGGCAGCCTTTTGCCATGGTGTCTGCTGCCAGAGGTGGAAAATAAAACCAAAAACAATGTGTTACTGGAAAAGTGTGGATTCTGCCCCTACTGCTTATCCTTAATTTTTCTGCCTGATATTTCGCCTCTATTATCAGTCTCCAGAGCTTTCTTCCTGAGCTGCCAGGCAGCTCTTGGGACAGTATGTACATTTGTATGTATCTAGCCCTATTTTAAACAAGTAAAACTGACGCTCCCCTCACCCCCGTTTGTGTATGCCCTTCTCCTTTTCCCATTTCTCCTCTGCTTTCCCCTCTCTCTAGAGGCTGACTGCTGTTTGTAGGATATCTGACCATATCCCGTTTGTATCAGGTCACAAAAGCTGCTTGGTCAGCTTCCTCTCCTGCTCTAATAAGGCTGGGCTGGGTTTTCCCCAACTTGGTTTCAATTAATGGGATCTTAGATTGATAGTTAACAATTCATCAAATAAGCCTCTCTTTTTTTTCATTCTCTATAAAGTGGTTTGCTAAAATGGTCTATGTCCAATATTGGATTAACAGATGCTGTGTAACTTTGAGGGGAGGAAAAGCTTGTTCTGCATGATCCTCACCATAGGAAATCAGTCAGTGGCCTACTCAGTGACATGGGAATGCATTTCCCCAAACACTGTGAGTTGGAAGAGTGCCTGCTGCCTTCTGTACAGTGCAAACCAGAGGAGGAAGAAAAGGGAGGGAGGCCGGAAGTGACTTAAGTTTCCATTCATTATTTTAAAGTGAATTCAGTATTCCCCTAGGATGGGATGGGAGGACAAAGGTTGAAGATGTTAATGAAAATGGTCTTTTTGTTGTTTTGTTTTGGGTTTTGGTTTTGATTAACAGACCTAGGGTCTCAGAGTGGCTTCAGGAAGCTGCCTAACTGAATTTGTTTTTCACAGTAATCAAGTCAGTTTTTATAATTGCTAGGAAGTATTTGTTTTTTTCTGATTTCTAAAGTGAAGGAAGGTAAGGTAGAGGGTGACTCTTCACATCTTTCTTAAAATTATTATTATTTTTTAATTTTACAACCCAACTACAGTTTCTCCTTCTTTCTCTCCTTCTCTACCTCTCTCCCTACCTCCTTCCCCACATCCACTCCTCTGTTTCTGTCCAGAGAGGGGCAGACCTCCCATGGATCTCAATAAAGTATGACATTTAAGTTGCATTAAGACTAATCACTTCCCTTATATTAAAACTGGGCGAGGCAACCAAGAAATAGGTTCCCAAAAGCCAACCAAAGAGTTAGACTCTTCATATCTTCTTTTTTACTTCCCACATCTTAACTAAAACATCCTATTGTCTGTTACGCTATATTTGCAAATGAAATATAATGGTCCCTAACTCACTTTCACAGACCTCAGGAAACTCTTCCCATGGGCAAAAGCTGAAGGGTCTTATGGTTTTAAGACAAGACAATCTCCTAGAAATGTTTCTCTATCTCCTCTCCCCAATTTGTTTTGACAGACTGAATGATGTCTGGGGCAGGGAAATAAAGATGAGGGTAGAAGTCAAAGACTTTGTCCTCTAGAGAGTGTAAGTTTGTGTGGGTGACAGTGACTGTGGGTGGAAATGCTGGTGCTGCTATTTGGAAGGCTGATGTGGCCTCTCTGTAGAACTGCAAGGACATCTGGGTAGAAGTTTTAGGCTCTTGTAGTTTTTGGTGACTGAGCTCTTCCTCCTGAATTGGACACAAAATATAAATGTGTGGTGTTATTAAATTGTTTGTATTTCTGGCTTCTAGGAAGATAATCTGGTTATAAAAACTTCCTCAAAACCTACCAGCTTCTAGACATACTAGGTGAATTCTCACTGGTAGGGTAGCTAGCTCATATGACCTACCCTATGCCAATATTTGGCATAAAGGAATAGAAGTATCTTGAATGGCTCTTAGAAGCAGTCTTCAGTCCTGGATGAAAATTACAGTTGACTTCTTTGGTTACTATTTTCCTAAAACCCCAGGGTAATAATGCACCTTATTATATATACCATGATCTTCCCTATACATACATACCTATGAGAAAATTAATTTATAAATTAGGCACATTAAAAGATTAACATTAATAATACAATGTATGATTATAATACTGGGTTATACTGAAATTTCTATCAGTATATCGTTTCTGGAATGCCATGAGGCAAGTAATGTATACAGTGTGGATCATGTGCATATTCTGGACAAAGGATGTTTACTGTCTCAGAACATAACAGGACTGCATGACAGTTCATTCTGCTACTCAGAGCAGCACAGTAAAGCTTATAAATGATTTCTGCCATTTTCTATTACTATATCTTGGTTGTGGTTGACACCAAGGTAATTGAAGTCCAAGAATGGAGAACCATATGGGTAGGAGAGAACCCCACTACTACATATCCAACTGAGGAGCTTTTAGAAAAATACCAATGCCCGATTCTTCATCTCTTACTTCCCACCTCCCCCCATCCTGCTGCTCCTGCCAGAGATGTCTGTGGGGTAAAACTTGGTGTTGGAGATAAAATCCATGGTTCAACACATGTTTTAAGCAGGCATTCTACCATTGAGCTTCAGGAGATCTGATCCATCCAGCCTATGATGAAGACTTCAGATCCAAGCATTGGAGTTTTCAGTGCTTCTAAGGTTATTTTACTGTACAGCCCAAACTGCAAACCACTTGACTTGGACCAAAGATTCATTCTCTGGCATGGCACCAAGGTCAGAGTGGGGACTCACAGGCTGTTAATAAGCAGCAAACTCTGTCATAGTGTTTTATGTAAAAGAACTTGAAGTTATGAAGTTCATTGCAGATAAAGGGTGTTTTTATGGAACGGGAAATTACACAGAGGGCTGTTTATCACCTATATATGTCTTCAGATGTTTTGTTGTCTTTAGCTTCACATGTAAGAGTCCATCGTTGCACAAACACTATCTGTTCCTGTCCTGTACAGACTGAAGTGTTCTCCTGTTCTTTCAGCATATCCTCCTTTGCCCTTTACCCTTGGTAGGATGCAAGGATCTTAAGTTCCGATTGCTGCAATGAAACACCATGATCTAAAGCAGGTTGGGGAGGAAAGAGTTTATTTGGTTTATACTTCACCATTGCTGTTCAGTACCTAAGGAAGTTAGAACAGGAATTCAAATAGGGCAGAAACCTTGAGGCAAGAGTTGATGCAGAGGCCATGGAGGGGTGTTGTTTACTGACTTGCTCAACATATCTTGCTCAGTCTGTTTTTTGTTTTTTTTTTTTGTTTTTGTTTTTTTTGTTTTTATAAAACCAAAGGTCACCAACCAGGGGTGGCACCACTTATAGTGGGCTAGGTCCTCCCCATCAATCACTAATTAAGAAAATGCCTTACAGACAGAGCTAATGAAGGCATATATCTCAATTGTGGGTAACTTCCTTTCCAATAATTCTACCATGTGTCAAATTGGCATAAACTACCCAGCACACAAGACTCTTCGTACTGCCCCATATGTGTACACATGTTGATGATAGACCCAGAACCTTAATTAATCATGCTGAACATATGATCTACCACTGAACTATTCCCACAAGACCCTAAGATTTTTAGGTCTTTGTTCTTGATAGGTACCCTATAGCTAAAGTCTTAACAATTATGAAACTTTTCAAAAAATCATTCTAATCAAAAGAAATGACCAGCCACCAGCATTTTGGAACTAATTCCATTTAAATTAGTTGACTGAACCTCAAAGTTCTATTGAGATTTTTGTATAATTATCATTGAAATGTCCACATTTGGTTTAAATACTGATAACATGAATTTTAAAAAATACTGCTTCTAAATAGAACTTTTATCTGTTCTGACTTTCAATAGCAAATTAAGTTGTGGACTGTGCGTTAGGATTTCTGGGGTGTGGTAGCTGTGCTAATAAATACACTATTCCAAATGGTGCCCAGGCAAGCTGCATGTGGGGACACACCCCTTTCATCCATACACAGGAATAGGCATGGCCATGTAAACTCTGAATGCTACCTGAGCCCTTATAAACCAAGACCTTGCCTTGCTCCTTCTCTTCTTCCTCTCTTCCTGCCCATTTCCATGGGCGTCTGAATCACAATTCTGTTAAATAAACTCTACCTTGGGTTACTGGTATTTGTGTTTCCTGCACACATTAACAAAACTGTGTTTGAGCCAGAGGCCAGGACATTATTGTCATGGATTGAGATGGTGGTGTGTATATTTGTGTGTATGTGCAAACACAAAGATAGATTGTGATTGTGTGTGCCCACGAATAAGCAGATATGAGTGGCAGAGCTTCAGTAGCACATAGATAATTTTCTAAAATGTACCTAAGTCCAAATCATAACTACCCCTTGTGAGTGAGATTTGTGCTTATTTTTGATTCAGACATTCTCTGAGTTCCTTCTGTGCCTACTTTTTTTGGCAAGACCCCTCTGTTGATGGTGGGTTTGATGTTTGTTTAACAATTAGTACTCCTAAACTGAGTGAAGATTGGGAGGAAACTAGTCATGCAAAAATGAGGTGTAAGCCAAAAGTACTATCAGTCATTCCTTGACTTGCAAGTTGTTTCATTAGGACACAGGAACAAATAAAAAAAAAAAAAACCTAGAACAACTTAAATGATTCCACCTTACACTGTGAAATCAGAAACTACATGAATATGTCATAATACATTCATATAATAAAATATAATATAATCATAGAAAAGGAGATAGCAAAAAAAGATTACCAAAACACTAAATGTGGGGGAGTATAGAACAAAAAAAAACATAGTTTAGTCTTACTTACGCATTAAGATACCAATATATTTGTTTGAATCTATAAGAACTATTGTGTTTAATTCTAGGAACAGAAACTGGTGGGTGTTCATACCCATACTATCAAACTCTTTTTCTTACAACATGCTTCCATGATTTCCTACATTTGACAGATACTAGTTTAAAAACTAGCATGAGCTTGTTTTATCACCCTGAAATAGGGAGCTGACATGCGGAAGGAGATAGCATATGTTCAGCAAGGAAAACAGTACACAAAATAGGCACTTAATGAGTATCACGTCACTTTGGAATCCTTTGGAAATCCTCATTCTATACCCCTCCCCATATACTGGGTATAGAACGTGCCCAACATACTGGGTATAGTCTTGCCCAACATACTCCCAGCTCCTTAAAGTTTTTTAAGGCCATGTTCAGAGCACTCTCTAAAAGTTTGCTTTTATTTTTGGCTGAGATTTTTTTCTCATTTTTGGCTGAGATTTTTTTTCTCATGAATACAAATGCAATATAAATAATTGGAAGTGATTCTTTAAAAAAAAAAAAACACTCACAAGCAGCTTGTTTAGAATTCTTTAAATATGCCTCTTCGTAGCCTGCTCCCAGCATGAGCAGTTCAGAAAGAATGAAACTAAAGACACTCTCTGGTCTTGCTGTATGTGTCTGACATTCTGGTCCAACGAAGTGGCTTCAAAGCAAAGCTCAGTCTCTATCATGTCTTCTGGCTCCCAATCCTCATGCTTCTGAATGGAACTGAAGAAACTAACCCTGCTTAAAGCAGTGTCTCTGCTTGAGTGAAGTATAGAACAAGAACAGTAGAGACTAAGAAACAGTTCTGGCCCAAGCTCAAGAGCACTGGGAAGTGGAGAATTGTTTGGAAGCTGAACAGGAAGCCATTTCATTTGGAGAAAAGTTGCAGAGCTCAGTGATGTCTCCATGAGAATTAGAACCCTTCAGCTCTGCTCTCTTTCTCTTCTATGGACAGGCATAAAGCCAACAGCCAGCTGGATATTTCTGCAGCTGGCCTTGTTCATATTAAAGACCATTCTGCTAGAGGCTGAGAATACATTAGAATGTCAGCCAATGGTGAGGGTAAGAGGATAGGAAAGAGGACTTCCATAATTTGCCTTAAGCACTGACTGTGTTCTGAACCAACAGATCTCCTCCCATGAGATGAACAGGAGGGGACAGTAAAGACTGCCTTGCAGAGTTACATACCAAATAGTCATTGAGATGACATATGTTTACTTATATATAGATTTGAAGCCTTTTCTGTGAAGTATTACTTATAACAGGGATCAAAGTGTTAAAAAGGCAATTTGTTGGAGGCACTTTCTCAGCTGAAGTTCTTCTCAGATGACTTTACCTTGTGTCAAGTTAACAGAAAAAACTAAATAGGACATTAGAAAAATAATGGATGTTTTCCAAAAACTGTAGGTTTTAGATATAGAAAAAAACTAATGGGAGTGTGTTCAACTAAGAAATCTAAAAGCCTTATTCAGTTTTGAACACCAGTGCCATTTGTTTGTTTAACTATCAATCTAAACAGATATAGGCACAATGGAAATTGTATTACAGGCCAAATCTAATAAAAAAATTTAAATATCATCCATTAAAATTGGTTCTACAATTGCTATGCAATGTAGCAGGAATGTCACAGATAGGAGTATTTCTTTTTAATGAAAAATTTCTGTTAAAGCAGTGGCTAATTTGTGAGGGAAAACTTTAACCAATCCAACGAGAAAATAGACAAACTTAGCATTTGGATAAAATTTTAATCACATTGGATGTCAAAGTCTGTTAATGCCAAAACATAGCACTGACATCAAAGGAAATGAGAGAGTTTTTTTGCAGCTGAATATGTGTGATCATGTAATCAGAACATAGATTCAGGCTTACCTCAAGTACCAGTGTGATAGCAGTTTTATAAAGTTTTTACAGTCACAGAATAACAGCAACAAAATGTAAATCAAAGCAATTTCAAGATACATTGGTGGAAATACTGAGCAGATAGGTTATAGCAAATGGAGGAATCTGCAATAGGCCTCAAATGCTCTCTGATAAGATTCTTAGCAATTGAGTTGGTGGAAGCTAATGGTCTATTTGTACACTCTAAAACACTGTTACCTAATAACCACAGTATAGATGTTAGTTCAAACAACAGAGTTATGCAGTGAATGGCTATTAAGGGAAGTAAAAGATAACATGGTAATTTGCCTCTGACTCTGTAAAATTCTGGCTCTCCACAACTACATAAGTTCTGATTAGTTAGCCAACCTTTTAGAGGCTTTCTCATACAAGTGCTGCTTTTTTCCCTAGGAACTTTAGTTCACACCCACATGGGAAGCAAATGGCTCCTGGTCTATACTCCCAGACCTTTGCCCTCTTAAGCCTTCTTACTCTTAGTGATGGCTCACCAACATCTGCAGATGACCCATCTGAATAGATATTATGAAATACTGGTTCCACCTCTTTACTTAATTTGAGAGCAATTTTATTAAAAAAGAAAAGAAACCACATATGCCAATTGAAATGATATCTCAGAACTGTTCAACAAAAGGAAAAAAATGTTAAACAGGCAAGTCCAGCTGTTTCCCATTTTTATTGTTTTTAGATTTTTTAGTTTTAGTTTTAAAACTGATGCATAGTGGTTGGGGATTTGGCTCAATTGTAGAGCATTTGCTTAGTATGTGTGAGGCTCTGGGTTTGGTCTCCAGCTAACAAAAATAAATTAAAACATAAAGATTGGTGACAGATAAGATGGCTACAAATTTCAGAGCTCTTGCAGAGGATCCAGATTCAGTTCCCAATACCGATACCAGGCAATTGGAATCCACTGTAACTCCAGTTCCATGGAATCTGATTGCCTTCTTGGGCACCTATGCTGTGCACATGTGTGGTGCACATATACTCATGCAGGTATGTGCATACACAACATTGAAAAATATTTAAAATATAATTGTATATAACATTGACAGTTTTATTAGTACTAGTTTGGTGTGCATTTATTTGTTCTCAAGTAAGGTCAGAAATTTGGGAAAATTTTAGTTGTAGAGATTGTAATGAGATTAAAAATGTTATTATTGCATTCCATTCTGTTGAAGGAAATGTAATGTGCATTTAATTTTGGCCTTGGTCAATCCCAGGATTTGAGTCATCAAGTGGATTGAAATTTCATTCAGAATTCCTCCCATGATGGCTAGATGGTGAGGATAGCCAGATCAAGGACTTCTCAGCTATTCTTTGGGGCTACCTCATCCCTAGCTTTTCCCCAAACTCCACATGCACTTCCAAGGCAAGAGTTTTCTGCTTTAATATTCAGCCCAATCCATTTTTTGACCTGAGAGTTGCTTAAAGTTAAATAAGGCTGAGACTGTGGTGAACTAGTGCAAATACTAACCAACCATCCCTTGCCACTGCCACTTAATATTTTAGATTGAAATTTTTAAAATTATGTTTGATATTTATGGTTTTTGTAGTCATTTGTGGGGGGCAAACTAACCATTTCTAATTATACTTTGTTTCAGAGCCACACTGAAGAGATGCTGGCACTCCCACATTGTTGGCATTTTGAGAATTATCTTACCATTGCCTCTAAGCAAGTTCCTTACAACAAAACAACTTAATGGCTCTATTGTCAACATTATCAGTCACTTCCTTTTTCCTTGGCTCAGTATTTCTCTGACTTGAAGTGCAAACAGAAAGGTTAAGAAAACTTAGCCTGGGGTATTAGATAAGCCTCAGATGTTAGTCTCATTCACAGTGAGGTTCCCCATTGAGCAGCTAAGAGAAGCCTCCACCAGAACTCATGTCCTTTGAAAAGGAGACTGCCACACTTGCCAGCCCTTTTGCTCAGGAAGTGGTCTTGGAGGAAGGCTGTGACAATAAACTGGGAAGTAGTAACATAGCCCCGAGGATGGAACTTTATAAATACCCGGAAATCACAGCTCAGACCAAGTGTTAAATGCCAGCTTTTACTTTGAGCATCTGTTAAGTAGCTTTGGGTGGTCATTCTCCATGGTTTTTTACCTGGCATGATCAGATAAAGAGGAACAGGATAAAGTAGTGTCTGTCTTCAGCACATAACTTCCACTCTCCAGTCAAGACCAGAAAATTTAAAAGAAGAAAGGCAGGAGGCAGGTCAAAGGTTAAAAGTGGGGCACCTGTGGCAGCATAGAGATTTTGGTGTTACTATGGTTCCTTACATAACCTGAAAGGGATCTCGAAAGACCACAGAGAAAGATGGAACAGCAAGTTCAGTTGGTTCACCCTTCTGTTCTCAGAGTTTAAAACCAGCAGGAAGTTTATTCTTGCCCCTCCCCCACCTAGCTTCAAAGATTGGAAATGGTACTATTCAAACACTAAGCCTGCCTTTCTGAGTTATTCTACTACAGGCAGAAGAGCCTCAGCAGGGCCAAAAACCTGCAGTCCCAGCTACACAAACTGCAGTACACCCAGAAGGAAGTCTCTCTTTGATGGCAACGAGGCTATTAGTAGGTCAGCTCATTGAAATATCAATAATTTTTAAATTCATTTAGGAAGAAAATGTGTGATTTCATTGAATATTAAAGAATGACCTCACATGTCAATGGCTTAGATTAAAACCAATTCTTTTTACCTGTACTTCTCAAAACAATGAAATACAGAAACTTCTTTGGTTATTTTATACTAGTTGCTCTGTCTTTTATTAATGGTTTGTATTCTGTTATTGTACAAGCTATATTTCTAATAGTTTAAACCTATGCATAACCAGAGGGTCTGTACTCATTTCAGACAGTGTGCCAAATGTTTTCATGCTCCTCAGACTCTAGGTCAAAAAATTTAGGCCTTGGCATTGAACTTTTCATTGTTTCCCCTCTGGTGACTGGAAAACAGGACAAAGTAAGCTACTGTGATCAGTGTAGCTTTGTTGATAACTGAAGTATACGTCAAATTTTATATTCCATTGCTCTGTATGAACACAGCCCTATTATTATTCTTAACTGGAGTCTAGGAGCTAGAGAAATTGCCAATTGGTTAAGAGCACTGGTTCTTCTTTCAGAGGACTCAGCTTTAAATCTCAGAACCCATCTGGCTACTCACAACTGTCAATAATTCTAGCCCCAGGGGATCCTACAAATCTCTGTCTTACATGTGTAATACATGATTCAAATATAGTATACAGTGTACATGCAGTCAAAATACCCGTACATTTGAGATTAAAATGAAAATTAAAAGAAAAGAATTGGAGCTAATTAAATTCTTAATATCTATATTTAAAGTACGTTGGGATTAATATATCTGGAGGAACAACACACCCAGAATTCCTGGGTGTGTTTGTCTTTAACACAACCACTAGTAAGAAGTTAGCAAGAGATGGACTGACACCTTTGAAATTCAAACCCATATCCAGACTAGAATCAGTGGTGAGCAGACTCCAGGTCTGGGGCTGTCCATCCAGAGAATCCCTCTCCAGGGCTGAGGTCACACCCAAAGTTCTGATCTCAGACTCTTGCTAGCAGAGACCCTCTAGGCTTTAGTTGGGAGGGGCTACTTCCAGTGACCCCAAACAGAAAGGACTTCCTTCAGGGTGATCTGCTTCATGAGAGATGGACTGACACCTTTGAAACTCAGACCCGAATCCAGAACAGAGTCAGAGATTATGGAGTCCCCTTGCTCAGAGCAGACAGGAGACACACAAGCCCTATAGCCACAACTAACTAGGAGCTGACTAATTGTAAACCACTGAAGCCATGGGCAGAAGCCAGTGCAACAATACATATAACAATATAAAGAACAAAAAGGCAACACCAGAAGAAACTGATGGTTCTACAACACCAAGACCTAAACAGAGCAATGAAGAAGAAACAGAATGAAACAACAGCAAAAACGCCTTTATGAAGACTATAGAAACCTTAAAAGAGAATATAAAAATTCCCTTAAAGAAATAAAAGAAAATACAAACAACAAATTGAAAGAGATGAAAAAATCCTTGAAAGAAAACCAAGAAAAAGAAAACCAAAAAATGAAAGAAACATTCCAGCAACTAAAATTGAAGTAGAAGCAATAAAAAAGGCACAAAATGAGGCAAAAGTGGAAATAGAAAATCTGAAGAATAGAGTTGGAATTACAGACACAAGCATAACCAACAGAATCCAAGAAATGGAAGAGAAATTAGGGATTGGAAGACTCAATAGCAGAAAGAGATACAACAGTCAAAGAAAACACTAACACCAAAAAAGCCATAACACAAAATGTTCAGGAAATTAGGGACATCATGAAAAGGAATAGAATATCAATCCTGAGAATGATAGGAATAGAAGAAGGAAAAGAATACCAGCTCTCATAGAAGAAAACTTTTCCAACCTAAAGAAGGAAATGCCTATAAAGATACAAGAAGCTTGCAGAACACCAAGTAGATTTGACCCCCCAAAAAGTCTGATTCTCACATAATAATCAAGCCACAAAGTATAGAACAAAGAAAAAATTTTAAGAGCTGCAAAAGAAAAGGCCAACTTACTTATAAAGGCAGACCCATCAAATAACACCTGACTATTCAATGGAAAAAATAAAAGCTAGAAGGTCTTGGCTAGAAGTTATACAGACACTAAAAGAACATGGCTGCCAACATAGACTACTATATCCAGCAAGACTATCAATCACCATAGATGGAGTAAACAAGATATTTCATGACAAAGTCAGACTGAAACAATATCTATCCACAAATCAGGCCCTTTAGAAATCATTAGAGGGAAAACTCAAACCTAAGGATCCCAGTTACACCCATGAAACAAAATATCAATAATCCCACAGGAGAAAAGCCCAAAGAAAGGAAATACATATAGGCTACCACCAAAAATAACACAAAATATCAATCAGTAGTCACTAATATCCCTTAATATCAATGGGCCCAATTCACCTATAAAAAGACACATACTAACATGATGGATACAAAGACAGAAGCCATCCTGTTGCATATAAGAAACACACCTCAACCTTAAAGACAGACACAAGCTCAGAGTAAAAGGTTGAGAACAGATCTTCAAATCAAATGGCCCTAAAAAACAAGCTGGTATTGCCATTGCAATATCTAACAAAGCAGACTTCAAACTAAAATCAATTATAAGACACCAGGATGGTCATTACTTATTCATCTCAAAAAAATTGATCAAGATGAGATTTCAATCCTGAATATTTGTGTCCTTAATATAAGGGCACCCATCTATGTAAAAGAAACATTTCCTAGCTCAAATTTCACATCAATTCTCACACCCTAATAGTGGGAGACTTCAATACCCCACTTTCACCCTCAGATAGGTCAACCAGAAAAAGACTCAACAGAGAAATAAAGACTCTAACAGAGGTTATGATGCAAATGGATTTAATAGATATTTACAGAAGCTTCCACCCAAAAACAAAGGAATATACATATTAATCTGTACCACATGGAAGTTTCTCTAAAATTGGTCACATAATTGGTCATAAAGCAAACATCAATAGATTAAAAAAATGGAAATATTCCACTCTATCATATCAGACCACAAAGGCCTAAAGTTAGGGTTCAATAATATCAAAAATCACAGAAAACTTACCGAGTTATAGAAACTAAACATCACTCAACTGAACCACTTCTGGGTCAAGGAAGAAATTAAGAAATCAAAGACTTCCTCTAGAATTTAACAAATGTTCCCAAACTTGTGGGACTCAATGAAAGCAGTCTTAAGAGGAAAATTAATAGAATTAGATATCTATATGAAAAATCTAGAGATATCTTACACTAGAGAACTAACAGCACAGCTAAAAGCCTTAAGAAAATTACAAGCAAACTCATCTAGAAAGAGTAGATGCCAGGAAAAAATCAAACTTAGAGCTTAAGTCAATACAATTGAAACAAAAAAAGCAATACAAAGATTCAATGAATCAAAGAGTTGGTTCTTTGAGAAAGTCAAAAAGATAGATAAACCCTTATCCAAAGTAACCAAAAAGCAGAGAAAGAGTATCCAAATCAACAAAATCAGAAATGAAAAGGGGGACATAACAACAGACCCCAAGGAAATCCAGAGAATTATCAGGTCATACTTTGAAAATCTCTATACTCCAAAAAAATGGAAAAACTTGAAGAAATGGACAGCTTTTTGGACAGGTATCAATTACCAAAATTAAATCAAGATCACATTAAATACCTAAACAGACATATAACCCTGAAGGAAATTGAAGCTATCTTTAAAAGCCTCCCAAGTTTAAAAAAAAAAAAAAAACCCAGGTCCAGATGGTTTCAGCGCAGAATTCTACCAGACATGCAAAGAAGAACTAATACCAATACTTCTCAAACTGTTTCACACAATAGAAATTGAAGAAATACTGCCTAACTCTTTTTATGAGGCTACAATTATTCTAATACCCAAGCCACTCAAAGATGCAACAAAGAAAGAGAATTACAGACCAATTTCCCTCATGATTATTGATACAAAAATTTTCAACAAAATTCTGGCAAACCGTATACAACAACATATAAAAAATATCATCCACCATGATCAAGTAGGCTTCTTCCCAGAAATATAGATATGGTTCAACATATGAAAAACCATGTCATTCATCATATAAGCAAACTGAAGCAAAAAAACCACATGATCATATCCTTAGATGATGAAAAAGCCTTTGACAAAATCCAACATTCCTTTATGATAAAAGTCCTGGAGAGATCAGGAATACAGGGAAAATATCTAAAAATAATAATGGTGACTTACAAGAAGCCTATGGACAACATCAAATTAAATGGAGAAACAGTCAAAACAAACCCACTAAAATCAGGAACCAGACAAGGATGTCCTCTCTCCCCTTTTCTATTCAATATAGTTCGCAAAGTCTTAGCTAAAGCAATAACAGAACGAAAGCAGATTAAGGGGATAGAAATTAGAAAACAAGTGAAACTATCTCTATTTGCAGATTATATGATTTATACATTAAGTGACCCACAACATTCTTCCAAGGAACTTCTACAGCTGATAAACATCTTCATCAATGTATCAGATTAACTCAAAGAAATCATTAGTCCTCCTATACACTAATAATAAAAGGGTTGAAAAGAAATAAGTGAAACATCATAATTTATAATAGCTGCAAATAGCATTAAATACCTTGGAGTAACTATAACCAAAGAAGTAACAGATCTATTTAACAAAAATTTTAAATTACTTAAGAAAGAAATTGAAGAGAATATCAGAAAATGGAAAGATCTCTCATGTTCCTGAATAGGTAGGATAAACATAGTAAAAGTGGCAATCCTACCAGAAGCAATTTACAGATTCAATGCAGTGACCATCAAAATCCCAACACAATTTTTTACATACATTGAAAGAAAAATATTCAGTATCATTTGGAATAACAGGAAAACCAGGATTTCTAAATTAATTTTGCTCAAAAAAAGAACCTCAGGACACATCACCATCCCCAACTTCAAGTTATACTATAGAGCTACATTAATAAAAACAGCCTGGTACTGGCATAAAAACAGACTTGTGGATCAATGGAATGGAACTGAGGATCCAGACATTAACCCAAAAACCTATGAACACCTGATCTTTGACAAAGAGGCCCAAAATACTCAGTGGAAAAAAGATAGCATCTTTTACAAATGGTGTTGGCATAGCTGGTTGGTAGTATGTAGAAAAATGCAAATAGATCCAAGCCTATCACCCTGCGCAAAACTCAAATCCAAGTGGATCAAAGACCTCAACAGAAACTCAGCCACACTGAGCCTGATAGAAAAGAAAGTGGGAAATATCCTCTAATGCATTGGCACAGGTGTCCACTTCCTAAATATAACACCAGTAGCACAGACACTAAGAACAGCAATCAATAAGTGGGACCTCTTGAAACTGAGAAGCTTCTGTAAAGCCAAGGACACAGTCAATAAGACAAAATGACAGCCTACAGTATAGGGAAAGATTTTTACCAACCCTACAAGTGACATAGGACTGATCTCTAAAATATATAGAGATCTCAAGAAACTAGAGTCCAAAACCTTGAATAACCCAATCAAAAATGGGGTTCAGAACTAAAAAGGTCATTCTTAGAATTACAAATGGGTGAAAGGCACTTGAAAAAGTGCTCATCATCTTTAGCCATCAGAGAAATGCAAATTAAAACAACTTTGAGATATCACCTTACACCTATCAGAATGGCTAAGGTTAAAGACACAGATGACAGCCTATGTTGGAGAGGTTGTGGAGCAAGAGGAACACTCCTTCATTTTTGGTGGGAGTGTAAGCTTGTTCAGCCACTCTGGAATGCAGTATGGCATTTTCTCAGAAAACTGGAAGTAAATCTCCCTAAGGATCCTGCAGTACCACTATTGGGCATGTACCCTAAATATGCACATTTGCACTCCAAAGGCATTAGCTCAACTATGTTCATAGCAGCATTATTCTTAATAGCAAGAACCTGGAAACAGCCTATATGCCCCTCATCTGAAGAATGGATTAACAAACTGTGGTACATCTACACAATGGAGTACTACTCAGCATTAAGAAAAAAAAATGATGTCCTAAAATTTGCAGGCAAATGGATGGATTTGGAGAACATACTCCTGAGCGATGTATCACAGAACCAGAAATATAACCAGAGGGTGTACTCACTCATTAGTGGAGTCTAAACAAAAAGCAAAGCATGTCCAAGCTGCAAATCACAACCACTGAACATCTTGGGATCAGAAACACCTTGGACTGACTCCTTGGAGCCCACTCCCTCCAGAGGAACACCTGACCCAGTCTTGATGTTGGGGGGAGGAAACTGGATCTGCTAGGAGTAGATGCTGAACTAAGCTACATTTGGACCTTGGGAACTCCTGCTCTTGCTGGGGAGGAGATAAAGTGATTGGGAGAAGAGAGAGTGATTGGGAGGGTCGGTAGGGGTAATGGAGTTTGCAAAAGGGGATATATGGATTTAAAAAACGCGACTTTATTCATAATAATAAAAAATAAAAATATAAAATAAAATGAAAAAAGAAATTAGCTGATAGTTGATTGGCATCTCCTTGGGAACTGTCAAATTCATGCAGGTATAAGTCAGCAGTAGAAGCTATCTTAGCATGCTTATTGTGGCTCAGTGACATTCAGAACATGAGTCCAACACAAAAGGATAGGAGTCCATTTCTAGTACATAGAAAGAAATGACTTTGGTTGATTTCTACCTGCACATTACCCCGAAGGCTGCAACAGTTTTTCCAGCATTCCCTTTTCTCCTCGTCCTCTTCCACTAGTGATTTGATCAGAAGTTTGAACTTGAGGCTCTGGCTATGCAGCTCAGCAGTGGAATACATACTTAAGCATACAATAAGGCCCTGAGCTCAGCCTAAAGCACTGCCAAAAAAGAAAAATTAAAGTTGAATGAAAAGTAACTTTTTTGATAGATTCTTAAAATTTTAAAGATGTACTTTGTATGCTAACTAAAAACATTCTTTTAAAAAACAGTAAATTGCATTTGTGTCACAGGCCTGTTACCCAGCATTTGGGCCAGGTGAGAAGCAAGTGCTCCAGGTTGTTCTTGGCTCCATAGGTAGTTTGAGGCCATCTTGGTATATATGAGAACCTGTCTCAAAAATAACTAAGCAAAAAGTAATAAAATAATGCCAAGAGAGTATTGTCTAGGGGTTGGACTGAGAATACTTTCCATAAATGTTTGTTAGGAAATGAGATCTGACTTGGCAACATTTCCTACTTGGTTAGTCATTGACAAGACTCTGCTTTGTTCCTGCCAGGCTTATTTCTGGGTCCTTAAAGTAACCCAAGTGACATTCTGGGCACACAACATGAAGAAGCAGTGATAAGAAATGTTTTTTGACTTTTCCCTTTGAACCATTGTTGACTCACAGAAACTTGCAAAAACAACACACTCAGGTCCAGTGTACAATTATTTTCTCCAAAGGGGGGTGTCTTATAAATAATTTAACATCAAACCCAGGAAATTAATGTTGATGTAATCTAAACACTTAATATTCTACTTTCAAGTTTTCACATGCACTTACTTTATGTGTAAACATACACAGAGAGCTCTGTGAGTGTATCACTCACAAATTTCTGTAAACGCCATTGTAGCCAAACAGGATCATTGTATGAACACAAAGAAATTGTGATGGCAACTGGTTGTCTCATCCTACGATTTTCCAAATACTAATTTGTTCTCCATTTCTATAAAGGTTTTATTTTCAAGAATGTCTGTGTGAGGGTATCAAATCTTCTGGAACTGGAGTTACAGACAGCTGTGAGCTGCCATGTAAGTTGTGAGAATTGAAGCCAGGTCCTCTGAAATAGAATTCCATATTCTTAACCTCTAAGCCATCTCTCCATCCAAATTTCATTCTTCTTTATGGTTGAATCAAATTATTTTGTATGTACACCACACTCTCTTTATTCATTGATCTATTGATAGACACCAAGGTTGATTCCATATGTTACTTATCATGAATAGTGCTGAAGTAAATATAGATGTACAAGCATTTCTGTGATATGGTCACTCAGGAGTAGTATAACTGGACCAAAAGGAAGAGACAGGTTCATATGTAGTCCATGATGGCCTCAAACTTCCAGCCAAGTATGAATTTAAACTCCTGATCCTACTGCCTCCGTCTCCTGAGTGCTGGGATTATAGGTGTGCACTACCACTCCCAGTGTTGTGCTGTTAGGGATGGAACCCATGGCAGGAAAGCACTTGACCAACTGAGTTTAATGCATCTCCAGCCCCTCTTTTTACATTTTATGATGAACTTTCATACTGACTGTTAGGTTTCACACTTGTGACAAATGGCTAACTGAGTTAAATATCAAAGCAGAAGGTCCTCCCAGCACCCCACAGTCTACATGTTATAGAACCCTCCTGACTGGCATGTCTCACCCTGTGTACCCATGCCCAGGTATTGGGCTGGGCCTCCCTCTCCTCAGTTCTCTGGCCCCTATATAATGCAACCTCTTTCTTAGTCAGGCTGCCTATATTGGTCAGAGGCTTCTCTCTCCTCTTTCCTCTGCTCACATGGCCCAGCTCAATCTGTCCATGTTCATTCTATATTCTCCCAGATTTCCCTGCCTCTGCTTATGTTTCTCCTTTTATCTATAATAAACTTCCTCCACCATACCCAGGAGCAGTCATGTCCTTTCTTATTTTGCCTTTTCATTCTCTGACTCCCATAGTGGTTGCACAAGTTTACATTGCCACCAGCCGCCTTCAACCTCTTCACATTTGCCAGTGTTTGTTACTTGATTCCTTAATAATAATCCAAGTGGAGATGGACTCCCAGTGCCCTTGTGTTTGTAGCTGTCAGATGGCTAAGCAGACTCTGCACCTTCTTATAGTCATTTGTACACCCTCTTCACTTCATTGGACTATATATTCATTAGATGGCTTTTTTTTCTCAATAGCTTCCTGTGTGTTTAATAATAAATATTAATTTTCTGTGTAGGGTATAGCTAGAGATTTTTCCCATTCCATGCATGTGTCAAAGGATATAGATACAGCCTCATATCATACAAATCATAAACTTACTTAAAATATTCTATGATTTTATTTTGAAGTTTTTATTGTTACTAAATTATACAGTTCTTAAGTATGATGTTTTTAGATGAGAACATGATGTTATAATGCAGAAAAGTTGAACTCTTTTTTGAGTGGATTCTTTCCTTGTTTTCCAAAAGCTTTCTAATTTCATGCAACCCCGTATGCCGGTTCTTATGCTATTGGAGGTATTTTTCAGAAAGTCCTTGTGTATGCCTATATCTCGAAGTGTTTCCTTTTCTTTTTCCTCCAACAGTTCCAGAATTTCAATTCTGTAAGCCAAGCCTTTGATACATCTTAAAATTTTTTTCTGCAGGGAAGAAATATGGATCAAGTTTTATTCTTCTACATGCAGATATTCAGTTTCCCAGCATCATTTGGTTAAAGGGCTTTCTTTTCTCTACTGTGGTTTTTATTCCTTTTGTCAAAAGTCAAGCAACTATGGTAGTGTGGGTTTATTGTGGGCCAAATATTATATTCTATTACTCCACATGGCTTTGTTTGTTGGTTTTGTTTGGGGTGTATGTGTGTATTTGTGTGTGTGTGTGTGTGTGTGTGTGTGTGTGTGTGTGTGTGTGTGTGTGGCAGTGAAATGTAGTGTAACATGAAATTAAGTCTGGTATTACAATAAGTATTACTCTTTTGGCTTAAGTATTGTTCCTTTTTGCTTAAGATTGCTTTGACTACTGAAATATGTACAAGTTTTTATAGACAGAGGTACTTAATTATTAGAAGGAAAGCAATTGTTGGATTATGGCAAGTGCAATCTTAATTTTCCAAAAATACACAAAACTGTTTTCTAGAGTATCTGTTCACATTTACATTCTCTCCAGTTATATGTGGACTCAAGTTTCTTCATTTCCTCACCAGTACTTGGTATTGTGACCATACTACAACTGTTTTAAAGAGTGCATAGTGACATCTAATTCTAGTTTGCATTTGCATTTTCCTGATGGTGGTGATGTGGAACATGTTTTCAAGTGTTCATTTCCTATCTATACCTCTCCTTTTTGGTAAAATACTGCTCCAGATGTTCTGCCCATTTTCTAATTAGACTTTTCAACGTTTTAATATTGAGGGTTATCTATATATTTTAGATACAGGTTCTTTATCCAATATGTGGGACTATTTTCTCCCAACCTCAATTTTATCTTTTCATTCTCAGATGTTTTGAAAAGTAAGCATTATTTATGTATTTCAGTGCTGAGGACTAAACTCAGGGGCTCATATACAAACTAGGAAAATTATCTACCACAGATTAGCAACTCAGCCCCAGAATGTCTTTTTGTCCCTAAAATGTGTAAATCCTTTATCCTACCTCCAGATCTCTTCTAACACACCCTCAACCTCGCTTATTCTTATTCATTCTTTTTTTTCCTGTTTCAAAAGCCTTTGTTTGTTGAGGCAGAGTTTTCCTTTTTAACCCTGCTACCCTGAATCTGTAAACCCTGAGTTATCCTTGTCCTGGCAGCCATCTTCCTACCTCACTCTCTGAATGCTGATATTATAGGTGTGAGCCACCATGCCAGGCTTGCCAATCCTTTTTAAAGTCCTGCAATTTCTCCTGATTCTGCAAGAGAAGTTGAGAACCCAGTAATGATTTTTTTGTATTACCCATTCTGAAGATAAAAGTTGAAGTGTCTTGCTATAGCAAGAACCTGGAAACAACCTAGATGCCCCTCAACTGAATTATGGATTAATAAACTGTAGTACATCTACACAATGGAGTACTACTCAGCAGTAAGAAAAAAATGATATCCTAAAATCTGCAGACAAATGAATGGATGTGGAGAATATCCTCCTGAGAGAGGTATCACAAACCCAGAAAGATAAGCAGGGGATGTACTCACTCATCAGTGGTCTTAAAAAGAAAAGATGTCATTGTATACAAGAACTCAAGGCTATAACATAGCTAAATGACACAGTGCCTCACTTCTGCATTGATGGACTCTGGCAGGGATGTGGGTGAGGAAAGACTTGTTTTCTTTAAGGGTCTGGCCACAGGAAGTTTAATTATGCTCCAGTAAGTAAATGAGCAGCATGAATGGTCTTTTTTGTAAATGGGAAAGTCATAAGAGTGGGCATGATACTGATAGGTCTGATAACTGAGTTTGATGGGATGCATCATGTAAAAACACCAAATAGTAATAACAAAAAAAGTTGAAGTGTCTCCCTGTATGTTCAAAACTGCCTGGTATTCAGTTCACAGTGGAGAACAAAGATATGGGATGTATTTCTGTATGGGAAATCCAAGCATAGATAAAGGGGAAGGAAGGTAAAGTCACAGAGATGCTGCAAGCTGCCACCCAAGAAAGCAAGATGTAAAAAAACACAGGTAAGCCACAAACCATTTGGCAAAACATAGATTAATAAAAATGAGTTAAATTGAAAGAGCGACCAAGTAATGGGCCTGTGCCAAACATCTTATAATTAATATAAGCCTTTGTGTGATTATTTGAGGCCAAGAAGCTGTGAGACTGCAAGTCTTGACCTTGGGCCTGGCAGGCCAGAAACTTCCAGCTACATAACAAGGATCTAAATGGTGAACATGAAAACTGTGAGATTTAGATGGGTCTGGGAGGACCTCTCTAAGGAGCTGAAATTTAAGTTGAAACATATAGAGCAATTATCCAGCCATGACAGAGAAGAAAGGTAGATCACTTCAAACAGACTGCATAGGATCTAGAAAGGTCCAGACCAAAGTAGGAAAGATTTGGCATCCTGAATATGAGCAAAGACCAGTGCAGCTGCTTTGCTAGAGAAATGGCTCAGTATTAAGAGCACTGAGTGCTCTTGTGGAGGACCTGACTTCTGCTTCTGGCCCCCACATGTCAGATTATAATGGTGTGCATGCTAGTTTCAGGAGATCCAACAACTTCTGTGGATACCAGGCATGAAAGCAGTACACAGACATACATACAAGCAAAATACCCACACACATAAAAAAATAATAAAACAGACTATGTGGCTAAAGCACTTGCAGAAGGGCAGTTGTAATGTCGCTAGAATCTGTCTATACTCCTAGTCCTGCTTCCAAAACACAAGAGACAGAGTGATTAAAAGAAGTGGATTTATTGCTGTCCTTAAGGGAAAAGACTCCATCTCCCTCAAATTATTTGATTTTTCTGTCCAATTTAACATTTTTTTATTTTGTGGACAATCCATCTGATACCATGCCTAAGAACTCTGTCTAGTCCTAGGAATATATAGATTTTCTCCTATTTTTTCTTCAAAAAGTTTTATGTTTTTATTTTGCTTTTAATTCCATGGTTCATTTTGAGTTTTTTTAAAACATGGTACATAAATTTTAAATGAAGTATTACTTTTTTTCTTAAGGATGTCTAACTGCTTCAGCATCATTTGTTGAGAAGATCATTCTTCATTTGAACCTTTGTAAAAAAAAATCAGCCATATACTCCAGATCTATTTCTGGGTTCTCCTTCTGCTCCATTGACTGGGAATGTGCCCTTCTGCTCCACACAGTATTTTATGCAGTTATACAGTATCTAACATTAGTTAGAAGGATTCTTCCTACTTTATTCTTTCCTCCCAAATGAACTAGCTGTCAGATTTTTCTTTTTCCTCCTCTTTTTTAAAAAAGGGTGGATTTTTTGTACATATGAGCATTTTGCCTACATGGTTATATGTGCTTTATGTTGGTGCCTTATCACCATAATTATTTAATGCAATATATCATATAAGGATTAATATTTATTAAAGGGTTGAACAAGTACTAACAAATACAAGGTAACCTTAATGCAATTCTAGAAGAATCAGAACATTTTATGCTGGATGTTCAGTCCTCTCCCAGAGAAAACAGGAACAAACAGGAAGGCAAGACAGTGTTCAAGGGTCTCTCTCAATCAATCCTTGCCACACCCCATCAGGGGCTGGATCTTCTGAGGTCACTAGGATTCCCCGAGGTCACTAATGTTTCCTTGGGTAGCACCTCCATCCCACTACATCTTGTCTTTTGAGATCTGGTGTCAGAAGGGAACTAGAGTTACAGGAATTAGTGACATGTCATGTGGGAGCTGAGAATTGAACTTGGATCTGTTGGAAGAGTAATAGCTTGTGCTCTTAACCACTGAACTATCTCTCCATCACCTAATTTTATTGTTGTTATTTTGCATAAAACATTCAGTATATTGTTCTTTGGGAAAATTTGATTCATCATCACTATAGTGAAACTGAGCCATTCATCAACTTAAGCTGGTTCATTTTCATGATGCTGCTCATCCATATCAGCTCTTTCAGTGGAGATTTGAGAGAGGCTTTTTGAAAACTTTACAAGTTCCTTCTATATAGATACAAAAGCTCTCTTTATTCTGAAGACCTTTTCATCATTCATGTTTATTTTCTTAAGTAGTAACCAGTTTTGGTTTAGCCTTGACAGTTATCTGGCTATCTATGTGACTTCTAGACTATCTAGACTTCTGCCTTTTAATTTATTCAGACATTGGGAAGTTGGTTTTGTTGTTGTTTTAAGTTCATGTGTAAAGGCTAGAGGAAAACTTCAGGTGTCATCTTAAAAATGCTGTTTAACAACTTTGAAAGGTGATTTCTCATTGGCTCGAAGCTCACCAGTTAGGCTAAAGTGCTGGCCATGAACTCTATCTCTGCCTCCTCAGCATGGGATTATAAATATTGTCTCACTATATCCAACATTATTACATGAGTTTAAAGAACTAAACTCAGGTTTTCATGTTTATAAGACAAGGACTTTAGCAATTAAACTAGTTCCCTAACCTCTAGTTTCCTTCCTTTTCCATGTATTTTATAATAAACTTCTCTGTATCTATAAATATCACTAGTAGAATTTGATACAAATTTTGTGATCTTAGACATCAGTTTGAATTAATAAATACCATTTGTTTATTATTTTGAGAGAGGATTTATTTGTGTATCAGAGGCTGGCCTTGAACTCTCAGCCCCTTGTCTATATTTCCATAGTGCTGGGATTACAGGTGAGCACTACCACATGCTGCTGAAACTTGTCTATATTTCCATAGTGCTGGGATTACAGGTGAGCACTACCACATGCTGCTGAAACTAAGTCTTTGAATTCACCAACACAGTACACCTCTAATGTTTTAACTCTTATTTGGCTTCTTTCAATGGTATTTATAGGTTTCAGAACAATTTATTAGAGTTATAGTTATTTAATTTACTTTAAGTTACTATAAATAATATGAATTTTAGAATTTGACTTTAACATGATCATTTCTAGTGGTGAGAAATAAGAATTAAAATTATTGAACTTGTGGCTGGGGAGGTAGTTCAATGGATAAAGTGCTTGCTACTAAAACACGCTGATCCCTAGCACCCATGTAAAAATTGGGCACATGGCACATGTCCATAAACCCAGCACTATGACAGCAGAAACCGGAAGATCCTAGAGGTTTATTGACCCGACAGATTAGTTGAAATGGTAAGCTTCAGGTTCAGTAAAATGTCCTTAAGTCATAGGTGAGGGATTGGAGAGGTGGTTCTGAAGTTAAGAGCACTGGCTGCTCTTCCAGAGTATTGGGGGTTCAATTTCCAGCACCCACATGGCAGCTCCAACCATCTATAAATCCAGTCCCAGGGGAATGTGACATACTCTTCTGACTTCTACAGGTGCTGGTCATGAATATGGTACACTGATATAAATACCGGCTCATAGACATAAAAATAAATACATAAATGAATAAAAAGTGTGAAGTTATGGAAACAGACATCTAGTGTTAACTTCTAGCCTCCATACATGTGTTTACAACCAAGCACTTACATTACACACACACACATACACACACACACACACACACACACACACAGAGAGAGAGAGAGAGAGAGAGAGAGAGAGAGAGAGAGAGAGAATAATTTACTTACACTGTTTGACACATTCACAGTATTTCTACATATATAATCATGCCATCTACAAACAGAAATATCTTTTCATTTCATGTAAGTATGGCTTTCCTCTTTCTGTTTTTGTTGCATTGTGCTGAATAAGAATCTGACTGGTCCAGTGTTAGTGGGTTATCATCCAAGAGTGAAAAGCTGAAAAATGCATCTTTTCTTATTCTTGATCTTACGAGGAAAATGTTTGGTCTTTAACCAAAGAGAATGATTCTATATGTAGGATTATGCAAATGTTCTTTATCAAGTTGAGAAAGTTTTCTTTATGCCTAGTTTGCTAATTTTTTTAAAGCATGAATGGGTGTTAAATGTTATCAAAATCATTTTCTGTATTAACTGATCAAAAATAATTATACATTTTCTTTAGCCTATGAATATTATTACATGGACTGATGAGTGAATATTCAACCAGACTCACATGACCCAAATCTATGAGTTCAGGGCCAGCATGGTCTGCATAATGAATTCTAGGACAGCCAGGGTTACACAGAGAAACCCTGTCTCAAAAAAAGGAAGGAAGGAAGGAAGGAAGAAGGGAGGGAAGGAGGAAAGGAAAGAAAGAAAGACAGAGAGAGAGAGAGAGAGAGAGAGAGAGAGAGATCTAAGTTGGGTGTGGTTGCACACAACTGTATGTGCTAATCTCAGCATGTAGAAGGCTATGTATTCCAGGCCAGTCTAAGCTACATAGTAATTTCCAGGACAACCTGAGCTCCATAATATTTATCTTGTTTAGTCTCAGTAAGAAGGGTTTTGTCTTGTCTTATTGTATCTTGTTTTGTCATGTTTGGTGTTGTCTCTTGGAGGCCTGCTCTTTTCTGAAAGGAAATGGAGGGGGATGTAATATTATCTAACAACAGAGACATTTGGTTTCCTGAACATTCACCCAAAGTTCTTCTGCAACATTAGTGCATCTATCTTTAGCCTAAAGGCACAGAATATCTGACAAACTTTTCAGTGAGGCAGGAAATTTAAAGGACCATCCTGCCTTGTATTGGCAAAGTTTGTCAGCCGCTTTCCTCTGTGTCCTGCAGAATATCTGCCAGTCTCTCCTGTGAAGCAAGAATTCTGAAGAACTGTTCTGCCTTGTTTTGGCAAAGATCAACAGTCTTTTCTTGTGTGGTGCATGTACAGTCTGCATAGCACATTGTCAGCAGTCAAAGGCAAGAGCAGTTTCTTTGCTCAGTGGCTAACCTTACCACAATGAAAGCCAACTCCATAAGAAGTTCCTTCAATGCCTATCATTTCTGAAGTAAACTGGTGCTGCAAGGAGCAGATGTGTCTCATTGTTATGAAAAACCTTAGGTTAACAAAATCATTTTAAATGCCATATTCTGTAGGTCTTTGAAGTGTTTGAAAACACAAGAGTAGAAACATATGTACAATATATTATAACTTTAATGACTTTAAATTTGTATCCATATAAAAACAGTTCATACCAATACAAAATATTTGAGATTAAAAATTCTATTTTTATCCTATATTCCTAAAACAAACATCCATAACCTACCAAATAACCAACAGCCTGCCACACCATTTCTGGAGAATTTGGGTGTCATGTTCTTCAAACTTCTTCCTGCTATTTGGGGACAAAGACCTCTTTAAGAGTTCCTAAAAAAATTTTAGATAATGACAAAGTCCTGGGAAGGCCAGTTATTACCTTTGTCAATAGATATCACCTATCTAGTTTCAGGAGATCTCCCTTGACCAAATCTGATCCATATTAATTTTAAATGAATTCACAGCCTCTTGTTTCCTGTGCAAACAAAAGCAAAACAGTTTCTCCAAAACAATGTATTTTTTAAGTTCCATTTTACACAATCATTTTTTAACTTCCATTTTAAAGTTAAGGTGTTTTTAAAATATCTAGCCTGGTTAATTTAACCAGGCTAGATATTTTTAAATCTAGGTTAAAATAAAGATATTTTAAAAATCTAGTTTAAAATATAGGTTAAAAACATGGTTAAGGTGTTTTTAAAGTATCTTGGCTGGTCCCCTTTTTAAATCCCATGCCTCTTAGCAGCTGTTGTTTGCTTATCAACAATCAAAAAGTTAAAAATCAACATAATAACATACAGGATTTAAATTCCATATATTTCCCATCTTAGGTGGCTTTTTAATATAACTTTTACTCTCTTTAAATACTTTATTATTTTTAAAAAATTCATTTTTTTCTATGACTATATACTTCTTTCTTTTCAGAAAGAAAGCCTATGTACATTTTAAAACACACTGGAACCTGTTTAGAGGTTTTATTCCATCTGGATCTATTTTATTGAGTATATCTAATCATTTTTGACTTTTTGAGAAAACTTTAAACTTCTAAGTGGCACAGGCTAGGACCCCAAGCCACCTACTTCTCTAGTTGTGAAAGCTAAGGGTTAAGCTCAAAGCCCATTTGATGCATTTACAGAACTACATTCAACCAACTGCATTCAACCTTATTAGCTGTAGGAAGCTGATGCTTGTGTTGCTGCAGGCATTTTTGAGACTCACTTTGGTGTGCCAATATGTTTTTAGGTTGGTTTTGCTCTTTTGGAGGGCCCCACCACCCAGCTCCCAATAAATCACACATGGAGGCCTATGCTTAACTATAAATGCCTGGCCTTAGCTTGGCTTGTTTCTTGTCAGCTTTTCTTAATTTATTATTCTGTCTACCTTTAGCCTCTGGGTTTTTACCTTGTGCTGTTTCTGTATACCTTCTTATTCCATGGCTTGTTGTGTGGCTGTGTGGATGGCCCCTAGTGTCTTTTTCTCCTCTCTTTTACTCTTCCTTCTTTTCCTCCCATATTTCTCCTTGTATTCATTTTCTTTGACTGTCAGCCCTACCTAGCCTCTCTCCTGCCCTGCTATTGGCTATTCAGCTCTTTATTAAACCATCAGATTTTCTAGACATACAAAGTAACATAGCTTCACAGAGTTGAACAAATGCAACATAAAAGAGTCCAACACAACTTTGCATTATTAAACAAATGCTCCATAGCACACACAAATATAACACATCTTAAAATAATATTCTACAACAGTTGTATAGCAACAAGCTTTACTTTCTGTTGAGAAAGTCATTATTTTAACATCATTCCTGAAGGGCATTATTATGAGATATAAAAATCTGGGTTTACAGTTACTTTCTTTCCATCACTGAAAATATATGACACTCTAAACCTCTATGCTTTTAGGTATGAAAACAACTACATTCCCATAAATAATGTAATTTCTCTCTAGTTACTTTCAAGAATTTTTCTTGGATGTTTCTCAATTTGATTAATCAATTGACATAATTAAATTATTGAAACAGAGGCTCTCTATTTAGCCCAGGATAGCTTCAAATTTATGATCTTCTGCTTATACCATTCAAGTACTGGTATTCTGTGTATACCACCATGCCTGGCTAAAATGTCCTTTTCTGAAACTTGATTGTACTGTGTTTGGGGGTAGGTTTCTTTGGCTTTTCCTATTAACACTCTCAGATGTTACTGAATATGTGGATTTATGTCTTGGTCAAATTTATGGAAATTTCAACCATATTTCTTTATGTACTCTTTTAACCTCTTACTGGAACTCTGATATCATGAAGGTAGATCAGTTATTAAAGAACACCAGTCTTTTCAGTTCTATTCATCTTTTTTGATGTCTCATTTTTTTTGAGGCAGAGTCTCTCTATGTAGCCCTTTATGGCTTGGTGCTCACTATGTAGACCAGGTTGACTGCAAAATCAGAGATCTGCATGCCTGTGTTAGGATCACCACATCTGGTCCTCTGTTCATCTCTTTTTACTGTTTTCTTTTGTTTACTGTGTTGTTTTGTTTTCAGATTCAGTAATTCTTTTTTAAATTATTTATTGTATTGTGTTTATTACTGTTTTGCTTTCAGTCCAGAAGAGGGTACCAGATCTCATTATAGATGGTTGTGACCATGTAGTTTTTGAGAATTGAACTCAGAACCTCTGGAAGAGCAGCCGGTTGTGGTGGCAGCCAGTGTTCTTAACCTCTTCTGAGCCATGTCTCCATCTCCAGTAATTTTTTTAAAGTATTTTTATTTTACATGTATATATTAGTGCCTGCATGTATGTACGGGTACCACCTGGTGCCCACTAAGGATAGAAGAGTCAACTCTGGAAGTTGAAATGCAGGCAGTTTTCAGCCACTATGTAGATTCGGAACCAAATTTTGTTCTCTGCAAGAGCAGCAAGTGCTCTTAAGCACCAAGCTTAAGCCCCAAGGTTTGGTAATTCTTTATTCAATCAGTATGTTTTTCAGTTCAGCCCACCTACAAATGTTTTTTATAGTTATTGTATTTTACAAGTCTAAAATTTCCTGCTGGTTGTCATACCTGCACATACCTGTAATACCAGTATTCAGAAGTTTAAGGCAGGAAGATCACAACATCGAGGCTAACCTAAGTCACATAGTAAGACTTTGTCTCAAATTTTGTTTTCCATTTGATTCCTTAAAAATTTTTTTTGGTTAACATTTATCATTTTTTATTTCAATTGGGTTTTAAGTGCTAATTGAAGCACTTAAATGATAACTGCTTGTATTCATCAGGGTTCTCTAGAGGAACAGAACCTACAACATACACATATATTAAAAGATTCATTAGATTGTCTTATTCTGTATGGTCTGAGTCATCTAACAACAGCTATCTTTATTCATACTGGATAAGTTGAGAACCCAGTAGGTTCTTCATCTATGAGGCAGAATGCCTCAGCATTCCCAATCTGGTGCCGAAAGTAGAGAAATTTTCCGGAGAGTGGATGGTCTTCACCTCATGTTGGAAGCCTGTAAAGGCTGGGTTCTGGTATTAGCAATACACTTAGAAGCAGCAGCATCAGCAATGTAGTATAGATGAAGTTTCAGGTAAGAGTAGAATGAAGGCAAAACATTTTTTCTCAGTCTTTCTTTTTATCTGGGCTGCCACCAGAAGGTACCACCCACATTTAGGGTACACTTTCCACTTAAGTAACCTAATTAAAAAAAATACTTCTCTGGTGTGCTCAGCAGCTTGCCTTTTAGTTGACTTCTGATCCAAGTCAAACTGACAACTATGATTAGCCATAACACTGCTTTAAGGTGTTTTATTTTCTGGTTATTTGAATAACAGTGTTGTATCAATATTGCAATCTGTCAAGTGTTCTTTCTCATTCAAGGTGAAATTTCCTTGATTCTTTGTTTGAAAAGTGAGTGCTCTTTTCATTATATTTTGCATATTTAGGGCTTTATGTTCTTTTTCCCTGAATCTTGTTTTAACCATTTTAGCAAGCCTTCACTAGCAGTACACTGGCACTCCACTTGGTTACAGTCATGATGAGGTTATTAGCTGTGCTGGATAGTTTTATGTCAACTTGACATAACCTACTGTTATCTGAAAGAATAATTTAGTTGCTTAGTCTTAGTTGCGAGGATAAAATACCATGTCTAAAATAACTTAGGAAGAAAAGGGTTTATTTGGCTTACACTTCCATCTCACTCTTCATCATTGAAGGAAGCCAGAACAGGAACTCAATCAAGTCTGGAGCCTGGGAGCAGGAGCTAATGCAGAGGCTATGAAGGGATGCTGCATACTGGTTTGCTGCCAAGGCTTGCTCACCTGCTCTCTGATAGAAACTACCCCATGAATATACCACCCACAATGGGCTGGGCCTTCCCTAGCCAGTAACTAGTTAAGAAAATGCCTTTCAAATCTTATGTAGGCATTTTCTTAATTGAGGTTCCCACAAAAATCCTAAACTAAAAGCTATAAGTGCAGAGGATCTTGTGCAGACCCCTGCAGGTTCTGTTCATGATGCTTCAGTCTCTGTAAGTTCATGTGAGCTTTGCTCATTTTTATTTAGAAAGACTTGTTCTCCTAATGTCCTCTGGTTTTTCTACCTTTTCTTCTGCAGAGTTTTCTGAACTCCGGGGCAAGGATTTGATGGAAACTTCTCATTTAGAGCTCTGTGATCCCAGGTCTTCCTCCCTTCCTCACTCCATTACCCCTCCTCTCTGTGTGTATGTAGAATACTATAGTGTAATGTCTGGCTGTGGGTCTCTGTTTCCATATGCTACACTATAGAGCTTCTCTGATGATGGCTGAATAAGGCTCTGATCTATGAATATAGCAGGAATTCATTAGGAGTCATTTCATCAATTTATTAAAGACAAGTAATACTTGGTTTTATCCTAAGTGCCTGAGCTATCTAGTCTCTGGTCATTAGCTCTCTATCAGATGTGTAGTTGGTAAAAATCTTTTCTCATCCTGTAGACTGCTTCTTTGAATGACACTGTCCTTTGCCTTACAGAAGCTTCTCAGTTTCATGCTGTCCCATTTATTGATTGTTGATCTTTGTGCCTGTGCAGTTGGTGTTCTGTTAAGGAAGTTGTCTCCTATGCCAATGCATTAAAGCTATTCCTCACTTTCTCTTCTATCAGGTTCAGTGTGTCTGGTTTTATGTTGAGGTCTTTGATCAACTTGGACTTGAGTTCATACAGAGTGATAGACATGGACGTATTTGCATTCTTCTACATGCTAACACCCATTTTTATCAGCATCATTTGTTGATTTTTTTTCCAGTGTGTGTTTCTGGCTTCTTTATAAAAAATCAGGTGTTCATAGATCTGTGGATTTATGACTGAGTCTTCAGTTCTATTGCATTGATCAATATGCCTGGTTTGGTGCCAATACCATGCTGTATTACTATTATCATAGTTCCAAAGTACAAGTTGAAATCAGGATGGTAATACCTTTCACAGTTCTTTTATTATTCAGGATTGTGTTAGGTATTCCTGGTTTACCTGTGTTTACACTTAAAGCTGAAAGCTGTCCTTTCAAGATCTGTGAAGATTGTGTTGGAATTTTGAAGAGAACTGCATTGAATCTGAAGATTGCTTTTGGTAGGATGGCCATTTTTACTATACTAATCTTATTAAACCATGAGCATGGGAGGTCTTTCCAACTTCTGATATCTTTTTCAGTTTCTTCAATGACTTAAAGTTACAAGTCTTTCACTTACTTCATTAGATATTATATGTTATTTGAGAGTATTCTGAAAGGTCTTGTTTCCCTAATTTCTTTCTCCGTCTGTTTATCATTTGTTTATAGAGGGATATATCATTTATCATTGTATATAAGAGGGCTACTGATTTTTCTGAGTTATTTTATATTGAGCTATTTTATAAATTGCTGTGGTCATGGTGTCTCTTCACAGCAGTAATAACCCTAAATAAGACAAATAGGTATGTAATATGAACAACATTGTCTTGTTCCTGATTTTAGTGAAATTACTTTGAGTTTCTTTCCATTTAAATTGATGTTGGTGATGGGCTTGCTATAAATTGCCTTCATCATGTTTAGGTAGGTCCTTTGTATTCCTATCTCCCCAGGACTTTTATCATGAATGGATATTGGATTTTGTCAAGAGCTTTTTTAGCATCTGAAATGATCATGTGGGCTTTTTCTTTCAGTTTATTTATATTGTGGATTACATTGACAGATTTTCATATATTGAACCATCTCTGCATCTCTTGGAAGAAGCCCACTTGATCATAGTAAGTGATCTTTTTTTATGTGTTCTTGGATCTGGTTTGCAAGTATTTTTTCATCTATGTTTAAAGGGGAAATTGGGCTGTAATTCTTTTTGTTGGGTCTTTATGTGGTTTGGATATCAGGGAAACTGTGGCCTCATAAAATGAACTGGGCAATGTTCCTTCTTTTCTGTTTTGTGGAATAATTTGAGTAGTATTTGTTAGTATTTTGTGCATGGGAGAGATATGAAACATTCGCTGCCAAGTGCCACATAGAGTTTATTTAGGGAATTGGGATATCCAAAGAAGGGGAAGGTGAGAAAGAAGAAAAAAAAGAAAGAAGGAAAAGAGAATGCAGAAAAAGGACCCATTGCCAGATATTTCTTTTTAAGGGAGCTGGTGGGCATACAGCTGCCTAGGGACATGCCACACATGGGAGGTTGCTCTGCGGGCAGGGGCGTGGTCATGCCTGGACATAGCCACACCTGAGGGTGTACTCTGCTGGCAGTACAGCAGCAAAACTCCCACAGTGTCAAGTCTGGAACACACTTACAGTATTGGCATGAACTATTTGAAAGCCTGGTAAAATTCTGCACTAAAACCATCTGTGGTAGCTATCAAGCAAATTAATTCATTTTCTTATATTTTTCAATTTGGTTGAGTACATGTTTTCAAAGTATGCCCTTATGATTCTCTGAATTTTCTTGCTGTCTGTTGTTCTGGTTCCCCGTTTGTTTCTGATTTTGTTAATTTAGATATTTTTGTGCCACATTTTAGCTAATTTGGATAAGGTTTTGTCAGTCTTATTGATTTCTCTCAAAGAATCAACTATTTTTATTGTCTTTTTATTTGTTTGTATATAATTCATTTTAGCCCTGAGGTTGATTATTTCCTGACATCTATTCCTTTTCGGTGTGATTTTTCTTTTCTTTTTTTTTTGTCTTTCTTTTTTTATTATTGTTATTATGAACAAAGAAGTCACACTTTCTATCCTTGTATATCCTTATTCAAGGTCCCTTCCCCCTCCCACCACATCAGGTCATTCTCTCTTCTCCACAACTTCCCATCCCCTCCCTGGGCAGGCAGCAGGCAGTCCCATGTTATTTTCATTTTGTTATAGAACTTTCAGATGTGCTGTTAAACTGTTAGAATGAGATCTCTCCAGTGTTCTTTTAGGTACTTATAGGCACTTAGTGCTATGAACTTGTTTTGTAGAACTACTTTCATTTTATCTCATATGTTTGGTTATGTTGTGTATTCATTTTCATTCTAATTCAGAAAATCTTTAATTTCTAGAATTGAAAATGAAAAAGTTGACTCCACGCCTTCTCACTCCCTCCCCCGAGGGAAATGTTAGGACCCAGCAACAGTTGTTAATATCCAGCTTTAATCTATGTGGTCAGATAGGATACAGAGGGCTTGTTTTTATTTCTTGTATCTGTTAGTAATTGTTTGTGTCTGAGTATGTGGTCAATTTTGGGAAAAAAAATCTATGAAGTGGTGAAAAGAAGGTAAAACCTTTTGTGTTTGGATAAAATGTTCTATAAATATTTGTTAGGCTTATTTGGTTTATAATTTCTATTAGCTCTTGCACGCCTCTGTTTAGATTTTTGGGAGGTCTGATGACTTGTCTATTCATGAGGGTCTATTCATCAGTGTGTGAGGGTCAATATATGATTTAAGTTGAATATAGTTTCTTTATGAATTTGGGTGTTATGTTTGGTGCATAAATGCTAATAATTGAAATGTTACCTTGGTGGATTTCCCCTTTAATGATAATGTATTGTCCTTCCCTATCTCTTCTGATTAGTTTTGGCTTGGTCTATTTTGTCAGATATTAAATGGCCATACTCACTTGCATTTACTTGGAGTAACTTCTTTTCAACTCTGAGGTAATATCTATCCTTGATGTTGAAGTCTGTTTCTTGGATGCAGCAGAAGAGTGGATCCTGTTTTCACATCCTTCTGTTTGTGTCTTTTTTTTTTTTGATAATTGAAACCACTGATGAGAGATATCAATGGTACTTGTTTCCTGTTATTTTGATGGTGTTATTGCTATTGTTGTTGGTGGTGGTCGTGGCATGTGTATGTTTCCCATCTTTTCGTTTAGCTGGTCTGGGATTATTTATTCCCTGTGTTTTCTTGGGTATAGTTAGGCTCTTTCAGTTGGAGTTTTCCTTCCAATCCCTTCTATATGGCTATATTTTAGAAAGATATATTGCTTTAATTTGATTTAATCATGAACTATCTTGTTTTTACCATCTATAGTTATTAATAGTATTGGTGGGTATAGTAGTCTGGGCTTATATCTGTTGTCTCTTAGAGTCTGCTACACATCTCTCCAGGCCTTTCTGACTTTTAGAGTCTCCATTGAGAAGTCAGGTGTAATTTTAATAGGTCTGCCTTTATGTTATTTGGTCTTTACCATTGTAGCTTTTAATATTCTTTCTTCGCTCTGTACATTTACCATTTTGATTATTATGTACCAAGGGCATTTTCTTTTCCAGTCTATTCTGCTCTGTATGCTTCTTGTACCATGATATCACCTCCTTCTTTGGGTTAGTAAAATTTTTCTAAGATTCTGTTGAAAATATATCCTATGCTCTTGGTCCATATTTCTTCTCCTTCATCTGTTCCTATTATTCTTGGATTTGATCTTTTCATAGTGTACCAGATTTCTTGGATCTTTTGAGCCAGGAGTTTTAGATTTAACACTTTCTGACTGACTTATATATTTCTTCTATTGTAACTTCAACATCTGAGATTCTCTCTTCCATCTCCTGTATCCTGTTGGTGAAGCTTGGCTTTGTACTTCCTGTTCAAGATCCTGAATTTTTCACTTCAATATTTGTTGTAGGATATTATTTTAAGGTATATTACTTTTGTTTATGCTATGGAACATTTATTTAATGATGCAAAGATGCTTTACATTTGTTTGTTAAATAAATTCATCTCTGGTCAGGAGGCTGAGTCAGCAACTAGCTAACAGGATATAGTAGGGAGGAGCCAGGTGGAGAAGGGCTTTTAAGCTCAAGTGAGGAGAAGCATGAAAGCTTTTCCAGGGAGACTTCAGGGAGCAAGGAAAGGAGGTGAGTGACTTGCTATTCAGCCTCTTTGAGGAGCAGAATTCCTCTGTAGCTTTGAAAGAGTCAATGCCTGAGAAAACAGAATTCCCTCCAGCTATAGACGTTGTAGCAGAACCACTACTGATAGTGGCAGGTAAAGTTGCAGTTGCTGATTAGGACAGTTGTGGCTAAAAAGGCAGCCACATTTGCAAAAAGAAGACAACTGGCGCTCCACATTGGGCACCAAAATGTTATTGGATTTTTTTTTTTTACTGTTTTGTGGAGGCTGCCACTCAACTCCCAATAAATCAGTTACAGAGAGGCTTACTCTTACTTATGAATGCCAGACTTTAGCTTGGCTTATTTCTAGCCGTTTTTTTTAAACTTTAAGCTATCCTGTCTATCTTTGCCTCTGGAATTTTTCTTTTTTATTCCTGTATACTTTTCTTTGTTTCTTACTTTGTGGCTTGCTGTGTAGCTGGGTGGCTGTTCCCTGGAGTCCTCCTCCTTCTCTGGCTAATTCTTCCTTCTCCTCCCAGACTTTTCCTTCTATTTATACTATCTGTCTGACAGCCCGGCCTATTTCTCTCTCCTGCCTTGCTATTGGCTATTCAGCTCCTTATTAAACCATCAGGTGTTTTAGACAGGCAAGTAACACAACTTCACTGAGTTAAACAAATTCAGCATAAACAACACATCTTTACATCATTAAACATGTTTTACAGAATAAACAAAAGAAACATACCTTAAAATAATATTCTACAACATGGATTTCATTCAGTTTCAGTTTCTTTTATTGATTCTATTTCTACTTTCATATCTTGAACCATTTTATTAATATTCTTCCACAAAGAGATTCCTCAGCAAGTGTGCTACACAGTCAGGGATGAGACTGGGGTATTGAACTTGGAAGAAGTGAGAGAGAGGTGAAGATTTGCAGTTAGCTTACCTGCTTCCCTGGCAGGAGTAGCCTTTGTGTTTCCAGGGAGTACCTGCTGTAGTTGAGGGGCTGTGGCAAAGCAATGGTTTAGGGGAAGAACTATGGCATCTACCTGAAGTGAAAGAAGTTGGGGAAGAGAGGCTGCAGCAGGTGTTTTGATGTTAGAGGTGGGGATTAAACTGGGAAGCAGATTTAGGGGAGCAGAGGAAGACCTAAAGAGGTATAATTAGCATACTGGCTTCCCTGGCTGACTTGCCAGAAAGTTCTTTTCAACAGCCATCCTACCTTGGTAGCTTGGTAGCGTAGCATTATTTGTAGAGGGCCCTGTGTTATCTTTTCCCCTTCACTAAACACTTCAAGTCACATTTTCTCCTTGTCTCTTTTACAAACCATAAATAGGCACTGATTCCATATGCATTTTCAATACTTGATAACATAACTTGAGTAAAGAAAACTGTAGTTTTAAATTACCAGGGTTAAACAGGCTGAATTTCTATGAAGGTCATTTTTTTTTCTTTCCTTTCAGGTCAGTGGCCACAAACAGGTGAGCTCAGCATGCTGCACCAACAGTGGAAAGGCTGCTCGGTGGAGGCAATCTATCACACTGTCAGAAACTGGGACTGATTTGGTACCAATTGCTGTGCAAATCTACTGGTCAGGAACATCACAAGCTGTTAAGTAATGACAGACACACTGGCTAAGATGAAGTTTCCAGAAAGGAAGTGACAATGCAGTGTGGATATTTATGGCCATAAAAATAGGAAAAGCTTTAGTTCCCAGACTGAACTTGGCTCTGCTCGAGATATTTCAACAAGGCATCCTCACAAGAAAGAAGATGTGATCTGGTTTCATTTCACATCAGTAAATGTCTAAACAAAATTATCAATGTGTTTTTTTCTAAGCAAATTTTGGGAAATGGCTCAATTGCATGAATTCAATAAAGGTAGTTTATAAAGAAATGTAAAACCCATGAAGGAAACTGTATATAGAGTTCAAGAATTTTCTTTTTAAATTGTATTTTACCTGTGTCAATATTTTGTCTGCATGTATGTGTAGCATGTGTATTCCTGGTTCTAATGGAGGCCAGGAGTCAGATAGTTGTAAGCTGACATGAGTGCTAAGAATCAAATCCTAGTCCTCTGGAAGAGAAGCCAGTGATCTTAACTACTGAGCCATCTCTATGCCAAGTGTATGCAAAAATTTTAGCAGTCATTCTGTAACAAATTATTAAATTACAATGTTAAGTTTACACTCTTCAGTCTCACAGATTCATGTTGCCAACTCCTAGAGATGCCTTCTTCAGGGTTCTGCACTCAAAGCCTATGAGACTCTTAGGGACAAGATGAATCCCAGGCTGAAGCAAACTTTAAACTGTTTCTTTTAATTCTAAAAATCTCAAATGTTAACATGGATTGTACAGACCCCAGTGTCAACCTGTCTGTGCAGCTGAAGTTGGTCTCAAGCTTGCACTTGTCTACTAAGTGTTGGGTTCCAGGTGTGTACTACTATATCTAAGTGACACCCTATTTTCTTTGTGTCCTAATACCTTATGTGTATGTGTGTTTGCCTGTATGGAATTATGTGCACCATATTCATGAAGTACTGGCAGAAGCCAGAAGAAGGTGTTGAATCCCCTGGAACTGGAGTTGTAGGTGGTTATAAGCTAGCCTATGTAGGTTCTGAGAATTGATTTCTGATCTTCTGCAAGATCTTAACCAATGAGCCATCCTCTAGCCCCCATGATACCCTATTCCAAAGATGAAAATTACTTACTGACTTTTCACTAAGAAAACCCTTCACAACTCTTAATTTAGGTGCTTTTAAATTTTCATCTTTGGAATAGGTCAGGTTGTATGTGCTACAGAATCTCTATCACAACTCCCAAGCTCTGTGAGTGGAGCATAGAGAAACTCCAGATAGCATGCCAAGCAATTAGTGTAATGGATGCCAATAAAACTTCATTTACAAACATAGGGTGTGGGCTGGATTTGCTCAGGGTCCAAGTATATTTTGCCAACTATGGTTTGAAAGAATTCCCCTGGAGAAAAACAGTTCTAAAAAAGGAAGTAACTTCTCAGTGAGAAAAAGAAACATGCTAGAAATAAGATCACATTGTATACATATAGCAGAGGAAACTCTGAAAACACAAAACATCATTAGCTCAGCTGGTTAATCTTTTTATTTTGAATTTTGTAAAAAAAAAAAAAAGCTTAGAGAAAAACATGTTAAATATTAGTAAAGGGCAGGAAAGCACAAGCCTAGCTTTACAATAGCAATCTAAACAGGCAAACATTAAGTAAAGGATGAGGAGGAGAGAGCACTGTAGGATTCCTACTGCAGTTTTCCTCATTGCACATAAAGGTTACAGAAAATTCCAAGTTTTTAATGTTCACAGTTAAAGCATACTTTGATGTCATTTTCTATAAAATTCTCCCTAAATCTCCCCAAATACACTATTTCAGCTCTCTAGAAAAAGTTCATCAGAAACTCCCATCATTGCATGTTAAATCCCACCCCTGTTCTGCTTTAAAAGTTGCTTTCCAGCTGGTCAATGAATCTTTATCGTCTTTTCATTTATTTTTCATGGGCATAGTAAAACATGCCAAAAAGAAGGAGCAGGTGGATTTAGATTTAAAAAAGAAAAGAAAGCCTAGGAGAAAATGGTCCTACTGTGAAATTAATTTTCAGTAAGTGTTTCCAAGACTAACTTATACATCCACAGATTGAATACCCACAAAACTGAAAAGCATCCTCTGTTCCTCCAAGGCCTTCAAGTAGAATCAAAATAATCAGTCCCCAAATGTCCTTGCTTGTCCATAGGATGGTCACTTTCTGAAAGTGCTTTCATCAACAAACCTTCAGTGCTTCATGCTATTCACTTCTGTTTTTGGTGTCAGTTTCTTCAGCATATACAGCAATATATAACCAGGCAAATTTTCCACTGGCCAAGAGTTGATGATAGACTGGTACATTTAGAGATTCTACTGTGCCCTTTTAATGGTGCTATGAGAAGAAGATGATGGCCCATGCTGTGTGTTTTCATATCCACTTTAGACCTTCCCCCAAAAGCAGCATAACAGACCCTTCTTTTAATGCTGCCCATGGTTGAAGTGGACAAAACATGGCTGCCCACATGTTCCAAATGGGCCACAGTGATAGTATACCCTGCTTAGGAATACAAAATGAACATAAAAAACTATTTTTGCTCTTTCAATTTGCCTACACTTAGTGATAACATGTATCTGTTAATCTGACAAAGGCTTATGCAAACTGAAAGCAGGAAAAGTTTGTTTTTAGGTCCTGTTTTGAAAGAGTTGTCAAAGAATGCTTTTCTGGCTTGACATTAGCACCCTCTTCCCTATGATACTTCTCTATGGATTGTTCAAACTAAGTTTGAAAAGGGGTAAAGTCATTTTAGGTACCTAAAATATAAAATGTAAAATGTAAAAGCAGCATTCAGATGTGTTGTTTCTTAAGTAAACTCTTGGCTACTAGATTCATTCAACTTACTGCCTCAGAATACAACTACCAAACCGGAGTTTCACTTAACAAACAACAGAAGATCTCTAACTCAACACATGGGAGAGAATCTGCCCCAACTTAAGAGTCAGTATCAAGAGGCAAGAGTGAAACTCAAGGGCCCTCCCTGTAGATGACATTTTAGATGAATGGTGATGTCAGCTCTGGGCTACTTTTAGTTCTCTTACAACTAATACTGGGAACAAGGCAGGTTACAAGAGGATGTCGTCCGCACCTCCAGTCAGTTGTTCAACTGTCCTCTGAACTCAGTGGTGCTTCTGCACCAGGGAACCATTTGTTCATATTAAATATCTAACATGGTTACATTCACTTCCACTGGAGACAAGGCAAGGGAGAGGCTGTGGAGGAACAATGTGATGTAGACATTTGGAAGGAACTGGTTCTAGATGAAATTGCTTACATACAGATGAGAACTATTTTTCTTTTCTCCCAAAAGAGATCTTATTTTTCTATGGAGCCATAGGCATTTAGAGGTCTACAGGATCCAACTCAGTGTGCTCCTGGCTGTTTTCTTGATGTGACATTTGATATCACAGCATGATTTATTTAGCTCCAAGGCATCATGGTCACTGTAGGAAGTACCCTGGATGATTGGTGCTGGTATGTTCTTTCTAGGGTGTTGCTAGGAAGAAACACAACCTTATTTAAGTGTCAGCATTCCTTCTCTAGGAAAGCTTAGGCTTTTCAGGTACTTCACAGGAGCATTATGAAAAGGAATGAGTGCGTTTTTATCTTCTATCATATCTGTACCACTGCTGATATGTGACAATTGAACAAGCACAACCTTCCTCTAAGCTGCTGGCAATAAATGGCCCTACTCTTATTCTATTGAATAACATGTGAACTAACAAGAAATCATCAAAACAGCAGCATTTCCAGCATCTGCTCACTACTGCACTTCACCATCATGAAAATAATTTTTAGATGAAGAAGCATTACAGAAGCTATTTTTCATCTGAGACTGAAGAAAGCCAGTTAGATAAAGCAACACTTTTGAAACAGGACTACCTTTGACCACTAGAACTCAGAAGATGTACAGCCCTGTAGTGCTTTCTGGAAAGTTCTGATTTGGACAATCTTGGGCAGGTTCTTTGGCCACAGCAACAAAACAGCTGCAGAGCATGTCCAGAAGTTCTCCAGCTTGCTTGATGGATATGCTTAAACCTTGCCCTACCTCACCTTCTACTTCAGCCTTTAGCCAGACATGATACTATATGAACATAGCTAAATATATCAAATATAATTCCTGAAGAAAGTAAATCAAGTCAGGCTAGAAGAAAAGGTTCAAAAATCAGAAGTAGAGCATGGCAGCAAGACCTGAACCACAAGAAGATCGCTACAGGGGGTGCTCCTTGACCAACATCAACTCTTACACACACCAAAGAAATGAGTGTTTTTGAGTCCTGGAGGTATCAAATTTCACAAAAGATGTTGTGGTCAGAGGTCACAATGTCAGTCATCTAATAGTTTTTAAAAGTCTGGCTTTTTTTTTTTTTTTTTTTTTTTGACTTCCCGGTCTTTTCTGAAAGAGCAAAAATGCTAAGTCACTTAAAGGGCTTATAATTTTGATAACAAAACTACAGATTGAAATACAAACATCACAATGCTTTTCATCTTCTAGGTGTTGAAAATAGTACCAATGGGAAAGTAATTACAAATTGTGTATTGAAGTTTTTGTCCTAAAAATAGTTGTCATTGGAAAATCAGCCTTTACCTAAACATAGACATTTATATGATTTATAACAAAGTAAATTCTATATTCTATTTTGTATGATTTTGGAATTAATTCTTTTGGACATTTTAAAATGAAACTTATGTAAAATAAAACTAAAGAGTTCTATCTTTTCTTTGCAAGTTATTTTCTTCACATTGAAATCTCTTTTCTCTAAACATGGCACCTTTCTTCCTGCCTTCTCTTTCCTAGATAATAACAATACCCAGTCAATATTCAGTCTATCAGCTGCCTTCCAGGCAGTGGGCTCACATGGTAGCCTCCAAAGCCAAGTGAGTGTTACAGTGGTATCATAAGCACTTTCTTAATACCTCCTGTTCTTAGATTAATTTAAAAAAAGAACAGAACATGATTTGCCTTTGGTTTTAAACATTTCAGTAACTCTTTTATAGAGATTTCCAGAGAAGAAACTAAATTTCTTTTCTCCATATTGAAATGCTCTTGGAAACCCACTTCCACATACATACTTTGTAGTTCTGAGGGTGGAACTCAGGGTCTTGTGCATTATAGGCAAGTTCTCTAGCACTCCACCACTGAGCTAAAGCCTCAGTCTATAGACATACTTGCTAACTTCAGTCTAGGAGCAACACAGATAGAACAGCTAGGCCTCTGCCAGGAGGATGCAGTGTGTAAGTCTTCAGAGCCAGGGGCTCTACTGTCTGGGGTAATACCAGCATCTGACACCATAGAGATTCTGATTTCAGTTTCATTTCTTCACTGTCTTTTTTTCTAACTTGTCCTCCAAATTTGATTTTCCTTAAGCCAGCTAGATTGGCACAGAGTTGAAGCTCCTTACCTGCCCCACCATGGTCAGATGCTATAGGCAGATGAAGTGAGAAACCATTAAAGCATGCTATTATTTTGTTTAGTTCTGAAACAGCGTACTATTATGTGAAAAAGTGGAAATAGTTCTGCATTTGTCTTAATTCAGAGACACTTTAGCTTCACCATCTGAGTCTTGGGTTAAGTTTTAAGTGATGATAATTTCAGGGCCCAATGAAACAGAAGCATTAGTTTAACCCAGTCAATGCCACACCTCACATACACTGGGGCATTTGGTCATCCTCATCCTCATGAAAGCCTCCCTGATCCTTCAGGACTTAGGGGAAGTCATGCATTTTCCTGCAGTGGAAATACAAGGGGGGTACCCCGGCTAGAAACCTTCTGATCTCCCATTCCCAGGTCTCGCTCAAGCACTTCTTCAGAGTTGCTTTTTGTTCTCCGACCACCCTCAAGACTTGTGGAGGCTGTGTAGGAGCTGGAGGAGCCGTTTGCAGTCACAGTGCTGTCTCCATAGGTCAAGGTGAGGTCACCCTCCGTCAAGATGAAATCAGAGTCATCTTCTCTTAGCGGTTCTTGGTTCTGAAAGTTACAACCAACAAAACAAAGCCTGAAAATTTCCAGAGCCAGGGACAACCTAACCCCAAATCCTTATATCAGAAAACCAAGGATTTAGGAGTCTACAGAGGCAATGCAGCACTTAAGAACATATGCTGCTTTTGCAGAAGATCCAAGTCCAATTCCTAGCACCCAAATTAGGCAATTTACAACTGTCTGTGATTCCAGTGCTAGGAGATCTAAACTTTCTTCTGGTCTTGGTGGGTACCTGCACACATTTGGTAATATACATATACATATATATATATATGTGTATATATATACATATATATATATACCAGGCACATAAATACATATATATTAAAAATATGCAAACACACATACATTAAAAAATCTTAAAAAGTAACATCTAAGGATTTTATAAAACTTGCTTGCCTACACCCTTGGAATGGTCACTGAATAGAAACTATAATGCTTGCAATCAAAGCTATGTTGCTTAAGCCAGGATTTAGAATACCAGAAGCAGATTAAATTTCAGATAGCTCAGGGGTTAGTGTCTAAGAAAAGAAAACAAGCTGGCTGCATTCTCAGATTCCCTATGCACATACACACAGAAATAAATTTACCAAAAAAAGTTGTGAATAAACACTTCAAATAGGCACTGCTCCTCTTTTATCTGAGCAGGTCTTCACATCTGCAGACAGATGAAGTGCACTTCAGATGAAAACAGTGCACTTTATTGACCCGCTATTAAATTCCTGTTGGAAACCTCACATAATCCTTCCTACCAACGATGCTACCTCTATGCTATGAGAACTCATGGAATGTGCCTAAATTTGTCTAGCTGACAGAAAGTAGATTTACAAATTGTGTTGCCTAGTTTGATCCACATAAAAGATGCCTGGGAAAATGCCCAGAATGGCACTTCACACTAGGCAATGACTTAGTAAAATAGATAAGATTTAAAAAGACAGGCTTAACAAGGTCATGACTACTTGAAGCTCCAGAAAAAATAGGGAGAGAGTCAGGAGACAGTGTGAGTTCACATAGACTTTGGTATTTTCCAGTGGGTTTCACAAGCACAGCAAAGGAAACCATGACCTAGCCCTGGCACTGATGTCTATCCAATACTGTAAAGTGTTTTCTCAAATAGAGTGTCAGAACATCCCAGATGTCTGTTCCATCATTTCCCATCAGCCCTTCTAAACTCATCAGAAATCTTGGGTCCTCTAGACATCAGAGCCTCCTATATCCAATCCCCTTAAGTCATGCTCAGACATCTTTAAGACAAGGAGGTGTGAATGCTGTTCTCTTCACAGTAGGTAAAAATGTGAGAAAAAGACAGGCAGAATTACATTCTTCCATGGCACAACTCACTCTCCGAAAGAGAAAACCCAGCTAGCTGCTTTACAGGAAAAAAAGTTCTGTCACATGTGTTCATGCATGCACAGTGAATATTTATGTGGATGTGTGCATATGTGCATATGTGCATGAACCTGTACATGAAGGCCATGGATATTGGGTGTTCTCTGCCTTATGTTTTGAGACAGGTTCTCTCACTGAACCTAGAGCTCACTTATTGATTAGGTTATAGACCTGCATCATCATGTCACCTTCTTAATGTTCTCCTTCTTCTAAGGGAGGATAAGTAAGAACCTTTCCCACTCCACAGCAGCACTGAGTTTCAGATGAACAGTGACTTGGTAACTGCAATCCTTGTTCTCCAAGGAAGAGAATGGCATCTAAGAACCCTGCTTTCATCTTGGGTCATTTGGTATGGCTGCCCTTATCCCAACTATGCTAGCTATGGCATCCCTGTTATATCTTCTTTCTGAATGTGTACATTTCCTGACCCCATTGTTGAGGGCCCTCTCTCAGGCCTTGGTTGCTGTTTTGCTTTCTCATCATTGATGAAATCAATTGCCAATTACTGACTAATTATTTGGAGACCTATCTTAAGGCCTCAGTTTTGATCATTATTAATCATAGGGCCTTGGACAACTAGCATTATCCCTGAGAGTAAACGTTCCTTAACTATATTGCTGCAGTACTTGCTCCTTCACAAGGAAAGAAGCCTTTGGCAGTTGTGAGGCTGAACACAAATCTAAGTTCTTTTCCCTCAGGGCAGCTCTATCATCTTATATATAGCTGCATGCTCTCTCTACCTATCTGCCCTGCAACCCACATGGGGAGCTCAAGTTCAGCCCTTAAGTGTGAGACATTCATGACAGGGACATTCTTAAGTGTGATGACTTCATTTCTAGCACCAGAAAATGGGAAAAGAGGACATAACCAAACCAATAAATAAACTACTTGCAAAGGGATCCTGCTTTGTGGTGTCTCTTGATAATTTTTATTTAATGCTTATGCCAGTTGGCACTAATAGGCCCAGAGTACAGATAATAAAACAAGTGTAGAGTACTTCAGTAGCCTGTGAGGGCTTGAATTGCAATCTGATCACTTGGATTCCTGCCCACATGGGAAAGCCGTATAACCCTGTTAAAAGGTTTGTCTGTTACTGTCCAAACAAATGAAAACTCTCTCTCTCTCTCTCTCTCTCTCTCTCTCTCTCTCTCTCTCTCTCTCTCTCTCTCTCTCTCTCCCTTCCTCCCTTCCTCCCTCCCTCCCTCCCTCCCTCCTCTCCACCCCCTCTCCATTTCTGATAGTCTTATTAGATGAGCAAAACTATGGATCTTGAGTTGGGAGTGTGTGCTTTTTCCTAAGGAAAAGACTACTCATTGAGCAGGAACACAGCACCTACATACAGTACTTACATCATACACTTGGGGACTGGTCAGACATCGAGCTAGCAAGCCACACCAGGCTGGGAGAGTGGTGTTTAAAGGGGGACCACTATGGGTGAGAATGGGCTTCAAATAACTGTAAAAAGGAATTAAGGAAAAATGGCTGCAATGAAAATATACACAAAACAGAATGCATTTTTCAAACCAAAAGAGTAATAAATTGACATTCTAACCACAAAGCTTCCCTGCCTCACCTTTACTCAGTTAAAAAACAAAAAACAGGTAGTTCTTACATCTATAGGAACAAAAGATGAAAATATACTTCCATGATGATGTCAAAGTGCTCATGGGTAACTCTCAGGATAGTGATTTTTAATTGTCAGTTAAAAGAATGGTTAATTCATTCAGTCAAGCACATGGTAAACACTTGGAATCTCAGCACTTGTGAGGCTGAGACGAGAGGATAATGGATTTAATAGCCACCTGTGCAACACAATGAATTTGTCTCAAATAATAAAACTGCCAACAAACAATCCAAATCAAGCAAGTAAGCAAGTAAAAAGAATACTGGATTTATTAACGTACATTTCTTAATTTGGTTCCTTTAAGAAGACAATGAGGTATGCTTCTAGATGTAAATTATTTAATGCTTTTAAATAATGGAATAACCCTTCATTAAAAGACTGGGCCGGAGAGATGGCTCAGAGGTTAAGTGTCCTGAATGTTCTTTCAGAGGTCCTGAGTTCAGTTTCCAGCAACCACATGGTGGCTCACAACCATCTATGATGACATCTGGTACCCTCCTCTGTGTACTGTATTCATAATAAATAATTGTTTTCTTTTTTAAAAAAAAAAAAAGACAGAAGCAAGGGTTCTATTGGTGCTATTTGAAGACAAAACAAGCTGCTTTGGAACTGCTGACTTTAAAAGCAGGCTTGGGGATGGATGTGGGCTACTACAGGGCAGTCATTTCTCTCCTGTCTTTAGCTAGGAAGGTGGCAAGAGCTTCCATCTCTATTATGTGAAGGGTCAAACCAGATGCTTTTCTGTTCCCTGCTTTGAGCAGTTCAAAGACAAGCTCTTCCTGACTCATGTTGAAAAGGCCTAGAACAATTTCCTTTAAAAAACATTTATGCAGATGTATATACAGTTTCTTAAAATGTGTTTATATTTTAGGTTAGTAAACAAAGTAATGTGGTTCATTGTAGCATTTTCATGCATATATATTATTTTACTTTGTTCTTCTTTGTCCTTCCCCCTATCCTTCCTATCCTATTTTTGCTGGCTCCTTGCCTCCCCAAAATAGTACCTGCTTCTGCTTTCATGTCACATATATTTTATTATTCTCTACTTAAAAATATCTCACTTCTTTTTAAAAATTACTTTAATTAAAAGTTTATTATAAAGAACTTGCAAATAAAAAACATCACACGGGTCAAGTGGTGGTGGTGCATGCCTTTAATCCTAGCATCTGGGAAATAGAGGCTGGTGGATCTCAGTGAGTTTAATTCAAGCCAGCCTGGTCTACAGAGTGAGTTCCAAGATAGCCAGAGCTACACAGAGATACCCTGTGTCAAAAAAAAGAAAGAAAGAAAAAGAAAAAAGCATCAGAATGAACTTTTGCATACCTACAATAGCCATTCTAAAGATGTGGAGCTTCACACTGAATTTTACACTTTCACTAGAGAATATATTTTTATGAGTGTATCTACCATTAAAATCCAGAAAAATTCATGTGAGTTAGCACTAGATCTGGTGGAGGCTAAGTAATGTGGACCAACCATCTATAACTGACACTCTTCTCTCATCATGTCTCTGACTTTTTGCTAATTCTTGAAATTTTCTGTCCAACTATCTTTTCCAAATCAACAATTTTGTCTTCGCTATGTATAACTATTCATTATATCTGAGAGGGGGCTTATTCTCTGAAAAGCTTGAGACAGGATCTTATGAAGTTCAGGCTGGCCATGAACTCCTGACTTTCTTGCCTCTGTTTCTGAAGTGCTGAGATTATAAACATGCACCACCATGCCTAGCTATAAAACTAATTTTTAATTTCTAAGATTTTTTCTTTTTTTTAACTATTTCTAACAACTTGCCCTTAATTCATGACTGAAAAAAATCTATCATTTCTTTCTAAAAATTCAATCAGAAAATGTTTTAGGTGTTGATTATGGTTTTTGTTTGTTTTATGCCTTCTGAAACAAAATCTCACACCCTGAAGCCCAGGCTGGCCTAATTCATTATGGATGCTGGGCTGCCCGGGAATTTATGTATGGGTTTATATTATCATGCCTAGCTAGAAGTTTTTAACAGTAAACAACTGCAATTTTTTAAATTATTTCAGCATCCCCATTCCCTCATGTATTTATTTAGTCTCTTGGTTCATGAAGTAGAATAAGGATTCCTAATCAAGCATTAAAGAACAAAAACAGAGGTTACTCTGGATAGAAAAATCTGTTGTCCTCAAGATCTGTTCCAGTACAAACACCTATTCCTGTCAAGGGTTTCTACTTTCTATAGATGCCTAAGGACTGAAAAAAAAAAAAACTAACAGCTACTAGTCAATCCGTTGACAAGAAGGAACTGCTACAGCTATTCCCAGCAACAGTCTGAGCAAACTGGGCTGAGCAAACTGCTAAGATTCATGATTGCCTTTGACTCTAGTTTGTCTGCTGTAATTCCTTCTACCTTTCTTCAGCTTTTCAAGTAACCAAAACTACCTCTTTTGTGATTTTTGGGAGGTCTAGGAAAAAAAGGGAAAGCATGTGGACACTGAGCCTTTCATCTTAAACTGGAACCTGGCTGCCCCATTTTAAGGCTTGTTGGGGAAGGAGGTACTATAAACCACTGGGAGTCATTCATGTTCAACTCAACTCTCATCTTTTTAAAGATACAGTCACATGTTGCCTAGGGTGGGGTTGGTGTCAGTGATGAGAATGAATGAGAATGAGAATGGTTCCCATAGGCTCATATATTTGAATGCTTGGTCCCCAGATGGCAGAAATGTTACAAGGTGTGGCCTAGTCGAAGGAGGTGTATCATTAGCTGTGGGCTTTGAGGTTCCAAAAGCCCATGGCATTCTCAGTTACCTTTCTCTCTGCCTCATGCTTGTGGATCAGATATAAGCTCTAAGTTACTGCTCCAGCACCCTGCCTACCTGCTGCCATGCCATGATAATCATGATAATCATAGACTCTAACCCTCTGATGTTCAAAAAAACCCTCTTCTTTCTATGAATTCCTTAGTCATGGTGTCTTATCACAGAAATAGAAAAGTAACTAAGATAGCCTCCAATACACTATATAGCCCAAATTGGCCATAAAGTTGCTGTGGAGCCTAGGCGGTTCCTAAATTCATGTTTCTTCTGCTTAAGTGTCATGGTTTCATGTGTGCACTACCATATCATGCTTGCTCAAATTCTCTTCTGATAACACCAAAACTCTTTTTTTTTCCTGGATTTGTGATGATGTGGAGATAGGATGAATAATGGATAACTTCCTCATCTAATTCTTTAGACTATTTCTTCTTTAGTTTCTGTTCCCTGAATTAAGAAGTGGAAATGCCAAATTCTCTAAATTTAGACTCAGATGGGAATTTGATGCTAAATTTTGTTTCTTTTCAAAGAATCAATTATGTATCACTTTACCATTTGCCCTTTTGCAGCTGTTCTTCAATGTTCTCTATCCTCTCCAAGCCCAAGGAACAACATGGTTTCTAGATTACCATTTAGAAAAAATTAACACGACTTTAAATAAATCTCTAGATTTATAGAAGTTCTGTTTCAATTAACAGCAAATATTAACTAGAACAACTAGAAAACCTACAGAACAGAAAAAGAAACAAGGCAAAACCCTTTGTTTGATGGCTTCAGAAAGTGACTAATGAAGTGAAGAGGGCTGAAGTCTGGGAAGGAAACACCAAATGCATGAACCCCACACTTTGTGTGTCTCAGTTCCCTTCAAGACACCCAAGAAGCTGAGCAGAGAATCTGGCAGACTCAGATGTGACAGACTGAGACTGATGAGAACTGGACTTTGAGGGCCTGCTGAGAAAAAGGATGTGAATAGTCCAAGCTTTGTGTTGGAACCCTAGATGGAAATGCAAAAAGAGAAATTAACCTTCGCAGAAATTGAACCCATCTTTAAATTAACCTTTCTTGCTGATTGGGTTAAGGTAACCTGTTATTCCTTTTGTTTTGGTCTAGCTGTAGAGCAGTCCTAAATTGAAATCCTTAAATCAACCACTAAGAATGGCATCATCTAGAGCATCTCAAATTATCTCTAGATACTGTCCTTGTTCATGTTTGTCACTAGAAGGCATACAAATATAAAATAAATAATCTAGCTTGTTAAGATAATTTAGGAGACTGGCTTTATGACTTTGAGACACTCAATGATTTCTGAAGCAGGTCACAAAGGATGCTAACAAGAACAGGTTCAATCAACCAGATTAAGAGTTTCTGTTCTTCAAAAGATTTAATTTGGTATAAAATTAATTTAATTTGGTATAAAGTTGGAGAAGGAATTTTGTCATATATAACCAGAAAAAGATAATATTCAGATACATAAAGAACTCTTATCAATCAGTAATAAAAATGCAGATAGCCCAGTAGACAAATGGGTAAGAAATGTAAACAAGTATTTTATAAACGAACATAGTTAATGGCCAGTAAATGTGTGAAGAGGGTCCTCAATCCAATGAGCTGTCACAGAAATACAAATTAAAGCCATAGTAAAATATACATTAACAAAAGTCAAAAGACTGATAATCACAACCATTGATGAAAATGTGGAGCAACTGGAACTGTCAGACACTAGGAATGTGTGCAATAGTATCACCACCTTGGAAAACTGTCTTCTAACACTGAACCTACATATTTCTTATGCCCCAGGAATTTTTCTCCCAGGTACAGTCCCACTAAAAACATACACACAGTACAACAAAGACATGTGTGTATAAGAATGTTCAGAGACATTTTAAAGTGAGAAATAATCTAATGTTTATCAACAATACAATGATAAATTATGGAATAGGCATACAATGAAATACTATGCAGCAATAAGAACAAATGAATTAGGATTAAACACAAAATGGACAAATCATACGAATAAACCAGACACTGCATAACTTCCTTTATGTACATAAGTATAATAGTATACACATATACTATACAATAGTATACACATATACTATTTTCAATTATATGTATATATGACATAAAATATATTTATATAAATAAATATTTATGTATTTATGTTATATATAATTGGGAAAGATAACCATTAGATGTTACTAAAGTTAAAAGACTGATTTAAAAAAAGTGGCTCTGGCTATACTTGGGGAAACAATAATACTGCTTTATGCCACTTATTTTTCTGTTTCTTGACTGCTTTTATGTTAAATGAATGTGTTTATTTTGAGATAGGTTCTTATATAATTCAGGTTGGTTTTGAACCAGTATGTAGTTCAGGTTAGGATTTATCTTCCAGCCCTCATACTACCACCTTTTGAGTGCTGGGATTACAGGCATGTTTCCATGGTTGGCTCTTACTGTGTGCATTGACTGAGAAAATTTATAATCTGTGTATGTTTCTCTTCATCTTCTATACTTTTGGAAAAGATTGATGCTAACATTTTTAATGTCTTCAAAAATATTCATAATAAGCCATTTACCCATTCGATCACTACATCAATACAAAATACCATGAAGGTTTAACTGTTTTGCCTTTAATTTGACTTGACAAGAATGAGGTGTTCTCTGCATGTGGCCCTATTGTTCTAGTTTAAGATTAGATAGAATTGGCCAAATTTAACCAATAGAAATCACCCTCACCACAAGAATACCCCAAGCCTCCCCTCACTTCCTAACTTCAGGGCAGGTTACTGAATAATTTTAATTAGTTTACCTACAAAGGCACCATTCCCTGGACAAAAAGTTCTTGAGTGTCACATGAGTTTGCTAGGTTACAGGTTATCCATTCTACTGAAATGTCCACATTTCTCTTGGCTAGGGAGATGCTCACTATGACTACCTATGGTTGAAAGATCAATGCAGTTGTACCAAGAGAAGTCTGAGTATACTTGTCCCATGAACAGCTTTCCATTCATCAGAAGTGTCATCTACTGACAATTCAACAAATAGATGCTGTCACTAATGTCTCCTGAACCCAGGAGAAGGCAAAAGGATACTTGTGATCAAAGCTGTACCACAGCCTGAATATCCATGCACTCTCCTGCTTTGTCCGGCTTCCTCCAACAGAATCCAGGCCATCCTAGAACAAACCAGAGAACACTGATTAGGGGGAAAGGGGCAATAAAAAAACAGTAAAAGGTTAGTTTTAAAACTGTAACTGCTGTGTTTTGCAGTGCTTAGGACTGAACCCAGAGCCTTGCACAAGCTAGGCAATTGCTCTCAACATGAGCTCATACAGCTACAACTTTCCCAGAGCTAGAGCTCACAGTGGAGCACCACATACTGCTTCAAAGATGCAGAAGATTCCTGTAGAATACACATAGTATTGAGTTCAATGCCCAGAATCACTCATGCAGAGATATATTGAGAGGAAGTATTCTAGCAGAAATCAAGCAAACATCAAAGGAAAAGAATCAGTTTCCAAAGTAAAAAGGTCTAGTCATGTTTGTTTGTAGATAAGTAAACCCAATATTAGCATAAAATCTCTTTTGGCATTTTTAATTTCTTTTCAAATACATACCTTTCCAGAGTTAATTACCTTGCAGTGATCCAGATCCTTGCAGGCCAGATTTCTGCATGGCCTAGACAGATGACAATGCTAAATTTCCTAACAAACTTGTCCAAGTGGTTCTAGCCCATGTTTCTATGTAACAGAACTACATATTTCTCTATTAGCTTTAGGGGCCAGTGGTCAGGAAAATAAGAGTACTGTGGAACTTTTATCTACTATAAAGTAGCCAGTTCCTTGTCATTCTTCTCAAACATACTCACCACTTAATTTTTAATATCTATAATATCAGGCATTTATTTGAGGTTTAAGATGTCTTTTCTACACAAATATTTTATGATAAGTACAATTAAAATAAAAATTAAGATTGACTTCAGCAGTTTGAGGGTACTGCTTAGATTTTATATTGCTAGATGACAGGTTCTCCAAGTACAATTGGTAAAACACACCTATTTTTATCACTATCCTCTTTAATACTACAGAAGGAGGCAAGTCTGAAAGTAAGGAACAGTCAGCAAAATATACCAAAACTTGGACCAAAATTACAAGTAATTCTAATCATAGTGAGTGTAAGTCTATAGCAGTGACAAAGTTAGTCAGGGACATTTGAGAAGATGGGCATATAGAATAGCCTTCTACATGACATGAGCAAGCACTCTTTAATTTCTACTGTAAAGGTCCTCTTTCCCTCTCAGCCTACTGGCCACCAAGTTGAGAAAGAAAAAGAGGCAAAAGGGGTGATGGAAAGCTTTGTACATGGCACATGAGCATGGACTGAGACAGCCCTACAAGAGACAGATTTTTGGTGAACAGCTCAATTTTATTCCAGAGTTTAAGGAATATATAAGGTTGAGGAGCCTGGGGACAAACCTTAATTTGATTTAATGGCATACTCCTATCACAAGGCTTAGTATGTGGCAGTAGGGTCCTACAGCAGAACTCCTAGAGCAAGTCTTCTCAGCAGGGATCTGTGTCAAGGATCAAGCTAAAGATGAATGGAACATCTAGTTTTGGAGACAACTTTTAGATAAGACCAGTCCTCCAGTCCCAAGGACATTCTCCAGAGTAGAGCAGGTAGAAACAGGAAGTTCTTCTGCAGGGAAAGAACTCCACATTGGCAAGATTATTGATAAGCCACTAAGACCAACAATCAATAAGTGGGACTTCCTGAAGCTGGGAAGCCAAGGACACTGTCAATAGGACAAAACGCCAGCCTACAGAATGGGAAAAGATTTTCACCAACCCTACAAGTGATAGAGGACTGATCTCTAAGGTATATAAAGAGCTCAAGAATCTAGAGCCCAAAACCTTGAATAACCCTATCAAAAAATGGGGTACAGATCTAAAGAGGGAATTCTCAGTAGAGGAACTACGAATGGCTGAAAGGCACCTGAAAAAGTGCTCTTCATCTTTAGCCATCAGAGAAATGCAAATCAAAACAACTTTGAGATACCACCTAACACCTAGTAGAGTGGCTAAGATAAAAAGCACAGATGACAGCCTATGTTGTAGAGGATTTGGAACAAGGGGAACATTCCTCCATTGTTGGTGGGAGTGTAAGCTTGTGCAGCCACTTTGGAATGCAATATGGCAGTTTCTCAGAAAACTGAAAATCAGTCTCCCCAAGGACCCAGCAATACCACTTCTGGGTGTATACCCTAAAGAGGCACATTCATACTCCAAAGTTATTAGTTCAACTATGTTCATAGCAGCTTTATTTGTAATAGCAAGAACCTGGAAACAACCTAGATGTCCCTCAACTGAAGAATGGATTAACAAACTGTGGTACATCTACACAATGGAATACTACTCAGCAGTAAGAAAAAATGATATCCTAAAATTTGCAGGCAAATGCATGGATTTGGAGAATATCCTCCTGAGTAAGGTATCACAATCTCAGGAAGATAAGCAGGGGATGTACTCACTCATTAGTGGCCTCTAAACAAACAAACAAGAAAAAATAGCCAAGCATACCCAAGCTGAAAACCACAACCCCTGAACAGCTTGGGATCAGAAACACCCTGGACTGACCCTTCAGATCCCACTCCAACTATAGGAACACCTGACTCACTCTTGAGGGAGGATGGACAAAACTGGATTTGGCCAGGAGTCGAGACTGATTCAAATATTATTGGGTCAGTGGGACCATAGGACTGTCTACTCCCTGCCCAGGGAGGGCATGGGGAGTTGAGGAGAAGAAAAATGACCTGATGTGGTGGGAGGGGGAAGGGACCTTGAATAAGGATATACAGAGTTGGAAAAAAAATTCAGAGGGAAAGCTGAACACAAAGTAAATATATGTGTAGCAATCTTATTTGCATTATCACCCTTGATAAGTCATGCTTATGATTTTTATTCTCTTTATAGTTATTGTTAACTTTTCAGCATTTCAAATTCATTTTACTGTTTTTGTGATAAATACAAACTAAATAAAGAAAAAAAAAGAAATAGAAAGAAAAAAATAAAAATTGGAACTGATCCCTGAAAGAAAACCAAGAAAGAGAAATCTAACAAATGAAAGAATCATTCCAGGAACTAAAAATTGAAATAGAGACAATAAAGAAGGCACAAAAGAAAGCAAAGGATGAAATAGAGTATCTGAAGAAATGATCTGGAAATACAGATACAAGCACAACCAACAGAATTCAAAAGATGGAAGAGGAAATCTCTGGAGTGGAAGACTCAACAGTGGAAATAGATAAATCGCTCAAAGGAAACACCAAACCCAAAAAAAGCCATAACAAAACATTCAGGAAATTTGGGACACCATGAAAAGAGCAAACCTGAGAATAATAGGAATAGAAGATAGTGAAAAATACCAGCTCAAAGGCACAAATGATATATTCAATAAAATCACAGAAGAAAACTTTCCAAATCTAAAGAAAGATATGCCTATAAAGATAAAAGAAGCTTACACAACACCAAATAGATTAGACCTCCCCCAAAAGAAGTCTGCTTGGTACATAATAATTAAGCCACAAAACATACAGAACAAAGAAAAATTTTAAGAGCTGCAAAAGAAAAGGGCCAACTTACGTATAAAGGCAGAATTACATCAGAATAACACCTGACTATTCAATGGAAACAATGAAAGTTAGAAGGTCCTGGTCAGAAGTTATACAGACACTAAAAGAGCATGGCTGCCAAACTAGAATACTATACCCTGCAAAATTATCAACCACCATAGATGGAGTAAACAAGATATTTCATGACAAAGTCAGACTGAAAGAATATCTATCTACCAGTTCGGCCCTTCAGAAATCATTAGAGGGAAAACTCCAACTTAAGGACCCCAGATACACCCATGAAACAACAAACAATCAATAACCCCACAGCAGAATTCTCCAGAGAAAGGAAATAGAATCAAGGTACCACCAAAAATAGCAGGAAATATCAATCAGTGGTCACTAATATCCCTTAATATCAATGAAATCAACTCTCCTATAAAATGACACACACTAACAAGATGGATACAACAACAGAAGCCATTCTTCTGTTGCCTACAAGAAACACACCTCAACCACAAAGAAAGACACAGGCTCAGAGTTAAGGGTTGGAAAATATTTTCCCATCAAATGGCCCCAAGAAACAAGCTGGTGTTGCCATCCTAATATCCAACAAAGTAGATTTCAAACTAAAACCAATCAAAAGAGACCAGAACAGACATTACTTATTTGTCTCAAAAAAATCAATCAAGATGAGATCTCAATCCTAAATATTTATGCCCCTAATATAAGGGCACCTACCTATGTAAAAGAAACACTACTAAAACTTAAACCCCACATCAAATGTCACACTCTAATAGTGGGACATTTCAACACCCCACTTTCACCCTAGAATAGGTCAACCAGACAAATTCTCATCAAAGAAATAAGGGGTCCAACATGTTATGATACTTAATAGATATTTACAGAAGCTTTCTTCTGAACACAAATGAATATACATATTTCTCAGCACCTCATGGAACTTTCGCTAAACTTGACCACATACGTGGTCATAAGGCAAATATCATTAGATACAAAAAATAGGAATAATCCCTTATATCATATCAGACCACTATGGCCTAATGTTAGAATCCAACAACAACAAAAACCTCAGAAAGCCTACAAACTCATGGACACTGAAAAATCTCTACATTGAACCACCTCTGGTTCAGGGACGAAGTTAAGAAAGAAATCAAAGACTTTCTAGAATTTAATGAAAATTAATCCACAACCTACCCAAATTTATGGAACACAGTGAAAGCAATGTCAAGAGAAAAATTCATAGCACTAGAGGCCTATATGAAAAACCTAGAGAAATCTCACACAAGAGACCTAACAACTCAGCTGAAGGCTTTAGAACAGTTAGAAGCAAACTAGACGGCAGGAAATAGGGCTGATATCAATACAACAGAAACAAAGAAAACAATACAAAGAACCAATTGAAAAAGTTGGTTCTTTGAGAAAGTCAACAAGATAGACAAACCCTTATCCAAACTAACCAAAAGACAGAGAGAGAGAGTATTCAAATTAACAGAATCAGAAATGAAGAAAAAGACATAATGACAGACACCCAGGAAATTCAGAGAATTGTCAGTTAATACTTTGAAAATCTGTGCTCTACTAAAATGCAAAATATAAAAGAAATGGACAGCTTATGGCAGAGGTACCCTTTACCAATATTAAATCAACTACAGATTAAAGACCTAAAAAGACCTATAACACCAAAGGAAATTGAAGCTATCATTAAAAGTCCCCCAAATAAAAAAAAAAGCCCAGGTCCAGATGGTTTCATCTGCACAATTCTACCAGACATTCAAAGAAGAACTAATACCTATGCTCAACAAACTGTTACATACAGTGGAACTGAAGAAACACTACTAAACTCTTTTTACGAGGCCACATTCATCCTGATACCCAAGCCACTAAAAAATGCACCTAAGAAAGAGAACTACAGACCAATCTCCCTCATAAACATTGATGCAAAAATTCTCAACAAAATTCTGGCAAACCAAATCCAGCAACATATAAAAAAAGTCATCCACCACAATCAAGTAGGCCTCATCCCAGAAATGCATTGATTGTTCAATATATGAAAAATGGTAAATGTCATCTATCATATAAACAAATTGAAAGAAAAATCCATGTGGTCATCTCCTTAGATGCTAAAAATGCCTTTGACAAAGTCCAACACTCCTTTATGATAAAAGCCCTGCAGAGATCAGGAATACAGGGAATATTCCTAAATAAAATAAAGGCAATTTACAAATGCTGACATTTTGTAAATTGACCCTTTGGACTGACCCTTCGGATCCCACTCCACTTATAGGAACACCTGACTCACTCTTGAGGGAGGAGGGACAAAACTAGATTTGCCAGGAGGCGAGACTGAACTAAGCATTATTGGGTCAGTGGAACCATGAGACTGTCTGCTGCCTGCCCAGGGAGGGGATGGGGAGTTGTGGAGAAGAAAAAATGACCTGATATTGTGGGAGGGGGAAGGGACCTTAAATAAGGATATACAGGGATAGAAAAAAAATTCAGAGGGAAAGCTGAACACAAAGTAATTTTAAGTGTAGCAAACTTATTTGCATTATCACCCTTAATAAGTCATGCTTATGATTTCTATTTTCTTTATAGTTATTGTTAACTTATCAGCATTTTAAATTCATTTTACTTCTTTTCTTGATAAATACAAAATAAATAAAGAAAAAAATTGATGGGGAGAAAAAAAAAGCCAATGGCCAACATCAAAGTAAATGTAGAGAAACTCAAAGCAATACCACTAAACTCAGAAACTAGACAAGGCTGCCCCCTCTCCCCTTATCTATTCAATATAGTTGTTGAAGTTTTAGCCAAAGCAATGAGAGAACGAAAGGAGATTAAGGGGATACAAATTGGAAAAGAAGAAGTGAAATTATCTCTATTTGCAGATGATATGATTGTATACATAAGTTATCCACAAAATTCTACAAGGGATCTTCTACAGCTGATAAACACCTTCAGCAATGTAGCAGGATACAAGATTAACTCAAAAAAATCAGTAGCCCTCCTTTACACTAAAGACAAACAGGCTGAAAAAGAAATAAAGGGAAACATCACCCTTTATAATAGCTGCAAATAGCATTAAATACCTTGGAGTAACTATAACCAAAGAAGTAACAGATCTATTTGACAAAAACTTTAAATCACTGAAGAAAGAAATTAAAGAGAATATCAGAGAATGGAAAGATCTCCTGTGTTCCTGGATAGGTAGGATCAACATAGTAAAAATGGGAATTCTACCAAAAGCAATCTACAGATTCAATGCACTTCTGATCAAAATCTCAACACAATATTTAACAGACCTTGAAAGAACAATACTCAATTTCATTTGGAATAACAGGAAAGCCAGGATTGCCAAAACAATTTTGCTCAACAAAAGAACCTCAGAAGGCATCACCATTCCTGACTTCAAGTTATACTATAGAACTACAGTAATAAAAACAGCCTGGTACTGGCATAAAAGCAGACTTGTGGATCAATAGAACTAAAATGAAGACCCAGACATTAGCCCACACACCTATGAACACCTGATCTTTGACAAAGAGGCCCAAAATACTCAGTGGAAAAAAGACAGCATTTCAACAAAATTTGTTGGCATAACTGGATTGCAGTATGTAGAAAAACTGAAACAGATCCAAGCCTATCACTCTGCACAAAACTCAAATCCAAGTGGATCAAAGACCTCAACATAAAACCAGCTATGTTTAACTTGACAGAAAAGAAAATGAAAAATACCCTCCAACGAATTGGCACTGGTACCACTTCCTCAATATAATACCATTGGCACAGACACTAAGAACAACAATCAATAAGTGGGACCTCCTGAAACTGATAGCCTACAGAATGGGAAAAGATTTTCATCAACCCTACAACTAACAGAGGCCTGATCTCTAAAATATACAGTGAACTCAAGAAACTAGAGCCCAAAACCCTGAATAGTCCAGTCAAAAAATGGGATTCAAAACTAAAAAGGAATTTCTTAGTAGAAGAATTACAAATGACTGAAAGACACTTGAAAAAATGCTAAACATCTTTAACCATCAGAGAATTGCAAATCAAAACAACTTTGAGATATCACCTCATGCCTGTCAGAATGGCTAAGATCAAAAACACAGTTGACAGCCTATACTGGAGAGCATGCGGAGCAAGGGGAACACTCCTCCATTGTTTGTGGGAGTATAAACTTGTTCTCCACTCTGGAATGCAGTATGGTAATCTCTCAGAAAACTAGGAATCACTCTCCGTAAGGATCTACCAATTTCACTATCGGGCATAAAGCGTAAAGATGCACATTCACACCCCAAAAGTATTAGCTCAACTAATGTTCACAGCAGCATTATTTGTAATAGCCAGAACCTGGCAACAACCTAGATGCCCCTCGACTGAGGAATGAATTAACAAACTGTGGTACATCTACACAATGGAGTACTACTGAGCAGTAAGAAAAAATGATATACTAAAACTCGCAGGCAAATGGACCGATTTGGAGAATATCTTCCTGGGCGAGGTCTCACAAACCCAGAAGGATAAGCAGGGGATGTACTCACTCATTAGTGGACTTTAAGCAAAAACATTCTTATTTCATTGAAAGATGATGGGTGCATAAAGTGATTTAAAACACACTCAATCACACACATACAAATCAAATAGTTACTGATATTAAATCACAAATTTAACTTAAAATATTCCTTTGATATATATATAATTTACAATTTCTAATACTAAAGATAAAATTAAACTCATACTAAAGTAATGGATATGCTTCTTTTTATGTAAATTTTTGCTGATTATTTGATACTTAAGGAAATGCAACAGCTTCAACTTTTTTTTTTTTTTTTTATTGCTGGGTAAAGAACATTTATTGAATACAAATGAAATAACTTAGATGCATATTAGCAGACAGCATACTTTTAAACCACAATTGCAGGTTTATTAGAAACAGCCTTTTGGAGTAATATTTTGTTTTTTTTTTTAATGTGTGTTATATCTAAATATTTATTAAAATTTAAAAAGAAGAAATTAAAACATTAATTAACTAATTATAAAATAACAATAAGCTCAATATACATGAATAAAATAGCATAATTACTAGAGAAAATAACCACACTTTCAAAACAAAAACACTTATGAGAAAGAGACATTGTTTTACATTTTTTGCAAGCTTCTTTAAAGGCCTAGCTTAATAAAAGATAATTGGATTCTTGTAATTAGTCCTGTGTTCAACCTGTTGCAGGGCTGAACATAATGTTTGGGTTTAAGTACATCAGGAAAATTCAGGGCACAGATATGTAATTGGAAAGGGCCGGACATTTTCTCTCGTCTGCCATAAATATAATTGTAGTCCATTTTGTGGTTTTCTTTCTACTGGATGAATTCAAGGTTCCTTCCTTTCTTCCTTCCTTCCTCCTTTCTTCCTTCCTTCCTTTCTTCCTTCCTTTCTTCTTCTCTTCCTTCTCACTCTTTCCTTTTTCAGTATGGAATTTCACTACCTGCATAACCAGTGTGATTCTTCTACCTCAATCTTCTGA
>PVIH01010547.1:0-74582 GCA_004025045.1 Sigmodon hispidus
CCCAAGGACCCAGCAATACCACTTCTGGGTGTATACCCTAAAGAGGCACATTCACACTCCAAAGGTATTAGCTCAACTATGTTCATAGCAGCATTATTTGTAATAGCAAGAACCTGGAAACAACCTAGATGTCCCTCAACTGAAGAATGGATTAACAAACTGTGGTACATCTACACAATGGAATACTACTCAGCTGTAAAAAAAAAATATCTTAACATTTGCAGGCAAATGGATAGATTTGGAGAATATCCTCCTGAGCGAGGTATCACAAACTCAGAAAGATAAGCAGGGGATGTACTCACTCATTAGTGATCTCTAAACAAACAAACAAGAAAAAAAGCCAAGCATGCCCAAGCTGCAAACCACAACCACTGAACAGCTTGGGATCAGAAACACCCTGGACTGACCCTTTGGATCCCACTCCAACTACAGGAACACCTAACTCACTCTTGAGGGAGGGGCGACAAAACTGGATTTGGCCAGGAGTGGAGACTGATCCAAGCATTATTGGGTCACTAGGACCATAGGACTGTCTGCTTCCTGCCCAGGGAGGGGATGGGGAGTTGTGGAGAACAAAAAATGACCTGATGTGGCAGGAGGGGGACGGGACCTTCAATAAGGATATACAGGGATGGAGAAACAAAATTCAAAGGGAAAGCTGAACACAAAGTAAATATATGTGTAGCAATCTTATTTGCATTTTCAATCTTGATAAATCATGCTTATGATTTTCATCTTCTTTATAGCTGTTTTTAATTTATCAGCATTTTAAATTCATTTAGTTTTTTTCTTGCTAAATACAAAATAAATAAAGAAGAAGAAAGAGAGAGAAAAGAGAGAGAGAAAAAAAAGAAAAAAGTGTATTTATTGTCGAGTGTCCCTGATGAGGCAACTGGACATAGTGGAGCCTCAGTAACATATCATGGAAGAATAAGATAATGTGCAAAACATGGAGGAAGGGTTTCTCTTGTCATTTGTAACAATTGGGATAATAATGCTAGTTGTTGTAATAAACAGACATTTAAGCCAAAAAAAAAAAAGAAAAAGAAAACATTATCTGTGCCTTTGAGGTGGTATTCTCCTTCTTCTGTTCCTATTAATCTCAAATTAGGTCTTTTCATGGTGTCCCAGATTTCCTGAATATTTTGAGTTATGGCTTTTTTAGTTTTACTATTTTCTTTGACTGATATATCTATTTGAGCTACTGAGTCTTCCACTTCAGAGATTCTATCTTCCATCTCTTGAACTCTGTTTATTATGCTTGTATCTGTGGTTCCAGCTTTTTTCTTCAGATTTTCTATTTCCATCTTTGCCTCATTTTGTGCCTTTTCTATTGCTTCTATTTCTGTTTTTAGTTCTTGGCATGTTTCTTTCATAGGTTTGTTTATCTCTTCCAATTTTTTGTTTGTATTTTCTTCTATTTCTTTAAGGCTATTTTTCATATCTTCTTTGAGAGCTTCGATGATCATCAAAAAGGAATTTTTGGTGATGCTTCCTTCTGTTTCCTCTTCATTGCTCAGTTCAGGTCTTGTATTTGTAGGATCGCTACTTTCTTCTGGAGTTACCTTGTTGTTCTTTGTATTATTTTGTATGTTTTTGCACTGGTGTCTGCCGATGGCTTCAGTGGTTCACGATTAGGTGGCTCCTGGTCAGTTGTGGCACTCCGGCTTATGTGCCTCCTGTGTTCTCTGAGGAATAAGTCTGCTCAGTCACTACTTCTGCACTGTGCAGTGGACTAAATTTCAAGTCTTCAATCTTTCTCTGTTTGACCAGTTGGACACGGGGTGGCTGCTGTGCAAACTCCCTCAGCAGCAGCTGGGGTGACCGTGACAGGCAGAGTTTATCTCTGCCTGCTCCAGAGTGCTCTAGGACACTCCAGAATGCTCTAGGACATGCTCTGCAGACAGCACCCGGTCCTGGACCCTTTCTTATGTTTTCCGTACCATCCTTGTATCTTCATGTAGAATTATCTATGGAACATTGGTGGGATGGGATTAGTGGAAGTTGATAGGGCATTCACAGGTGACTGTAGATGGTTTGGCAGAAACCTCAGTGTCAGTTGCAAAGAAGATGGTACGTACCCCTTGATTACTGTTTGTTAGAAGAATTGTAGATAGAGGTACTAGAGGTCTGATTGGAAAAATGTAATGTCTTTATTCAACGAAGTGAAGGAGAAATGGAAGGAGGGGTAATTATATCGTTTGGAAGTGTGAAGAGCAGAGCAGTAGACAAAATAGTATTAGAGAAGAAGATGAAGTAAAACATGTTTTTCCAAGAGGATACAATCATATCAATTAAAGATACTTAATACAACCATGTACATACTAAGAGAAAATTTAAAAAGTTAAAAAATAAAACAAAACATGTATATAAATAATCTAGAAAATAAAAAGCTGTAAATTTTATACGTATAAGTAAGCAGTAATCTAAGTATTTAATTTGTTTTCAGTTGTTGTTTTTCCTGGTGATAGGGATCCCATCAGTGCTTACTATCTTTCTTCTGTCTGTCTGGACACTGTATCACACAAGACATTCCAGTCTTCCTGTGATGCCTGTAACCACTTGACACTGCAACCAGATGGTGGTTGTTGAGGACCTCTTGTTTCTGTTTTCCCTGGCACACTTCTGCTATCTCTGTTTCTGACCATATGTTTCTTGTGGTTCTGATGCGTCTCTTTCTGTACTGGTCACCTACTGGTGTAGGACTATGTGCAGTGTGAGTTACTCACCTTCAGGGTCCCTGGAACTTTGATATGGGTAACTGAGCCCTGTTCTCCTTTACTTGTGATAAGCTGCTGCAGAGCACTGAGGTCCTCCTGCAGTCAGTTTTGTTCCCATGGACCTTGGTCAGGTCTCTTACTCCCCCAGATTATTCCTAGGCTGGGTTTTGTAGATTTTGTGATTCTGTGAATGTAAGATTTCTGTATCTCATATCTGGTTCTGGCCTGAGGTCCACTATCCTGGTTTAGATTCCCGATAGTGTGCCACTTTCTTGCTTGGTTCTGGGGACCTTTGGGACACTTTGCTCTGTGGCTGCTGGATGCTTGTAGTTGGGTTTTAGCACCTGTCTTGTCTACAGCTGCCTGGCATTGAGGGACTATGATTGTGTTCCCTAAGTAAGTTTTGTACTAAGCAATGCCAATTAAAGTTAAACAATCTTAAAATGTCCTTGTCATAGTTGCTAGTAGCCTCGCAACAGATAATTTATCTTTGGAAATAAATTTTTTAGTAGGAGCACAGGTTGATGTCATTTGAATATTTTTGGTTATGCTATTCTCATCATGGTGGTCCCTTGTTTATAGACCTACATTGCTGCTTTACTGTGTCTTGAATTTATTCCAGTTACTCTGTGAGTTAACATTGTATATACAATAAATATGATGTAAAGTTGTTCTATTTGTGATTCACCTAGGTTTTTCAGGTTAAGTACCAGTTATCATCTTACTGCTATTTGAATGTAAATCTTTCTTTTATAAGACAAAATTTCATTTGCTATCAGAGGAAACTATTGATATAGTCAGTGGATTTATTTATTTGTTTATTTATTGGTATTTGACTAAAAAAATCAGTTTTGTGGAACTAAAGAACTCAATTTGTCATTGGTTGAAATATTTGTTCTAATTTCTCATTATTATAGATTGATGTTTATCCTAAGCTTCTTTTATTAATATTTATGGTGCTTGTTCCTAATGTTACTAAAAGTTTTAGTCTGTCATTGATTGAAATCTTTGATTTTTTTTTTGTAAATTATTTGTTTATTGTAAGCTTTGTTTATTAATATTTATAGTTTAGTGTTTCCTTGAACTCCTCTGAGAACACCATGCAGGTGCTTCAGAATATGAACTACTCCTGCCTTGCAGTAGGTATATGTCAATATGAGGTGTCTGTTTTAGTCTATGTTCTGACAGTTTTCCTTGACAAGGCTTTGTTTTGAACAGCTTTGTTTTTTGAGATGAACCAATTTCAGGTTTTAGTTTAAAGAGCGAGATTATGAAACTTATGACTAACATTGTTCCCTTTCTTCATAAACTAAGAATGCTTCATTACATCTACATTCCTGAAGAACATTTTTGCTAGCTGAATACTTAGGAGGCATCAGTATTTTGTCTTCCATGCCATTATGAACTTGTTTTCTTCTCTGACCTGCCTATTTACTGCAGAGAAAATTGACTCTGTTAAAATTGTGGTGTTTATGTATGCTGTATTTCTTGGCTGCTCTCAAGTTTCTTTCTTGAGTTTTAGTTTGTGGCAGTTGATGATGGTTTGTTAATTATCAATTTCTTTCAGTTTACAGTGTGGTGTTTGCTTAGTGTCTAATTTCTAGGCTTCTGTCCTTATCAGATTTGGATTCTTCCAAGCCCTTTTCTCAATTTTTCTTGGGTCAAAAGACTGTAGCTGTTGTCTCATCAGAACCTGGGGTAGACATTTGTCCAGTATGTATGTTTTTTTCTTTGTTACAGGTATTGTGTCACTTCTGTTGGTTTTTCTTTTGTATTATCTATCCTTTCCTTGTTAGACCTTCCAACTGAGTCCTTTCAGAGACTTTATACCTTAGATTACTGTAATATTTTCAGATCTAAATTTTATATTCAGTTTTTCTTTGCTGAGTGATTTTTTTTTTCCTGTCTTTCATTTGGTTTAAGGGTGCTTAATTTTTTTTTTTTAATTCAGGATTTTTAAATTGTTCTAAAAGTTGTATCTGTGGGTTGCCAAGATGTCTCATTTCTTAAAGACCCCTTCTGCCAAACCTTGTGACTTGAGTTTAATTCTTAGATCCAAAATTGTGTAAGGAGAGAACTTAATACCACAAATTTTCCTCTGACCTCCATATGGATGCTGTAGCACACACATGGAGCAAGCCAAAACAATTGTCTTGTCCAGCATCTTTTTCATGGCATTGTTAGCATCTTCAGTATGACTTTTCTCATTTGAGTCTAGATTTTTCCTGCCTCTTGATAAGCATAATATTTTTGTTTGTACTAGATTTCAGTTTCTGGCCCCTATTTAGATTTTGCCGCTTATTACTTCCCTGATGGCTTGGTAGTCAAAGAGTCTATACACATAGCCAGCCCCTCATTGTCAGTCTCTGTACCTTGAGATTTGGGGAAGGGACACTTTACTCTCTGGATGTTTGACTTCCTGTCTGGAAGAGTTCTATATGATACGCTCTCTCTCTCTCTCTCTCTCTCTCTCTTTACTCTCTGGATGTTTGACTTCCTGTCTGGAAGAGTTCTATATGATACTCTCTCTCTCTCTCTCTCTCTCTCTCTCTCTCTCTCTCTCTCTCTCTCTCTCTTTCAGCTTCTGTAACAGAGAGTTGCTGCTTTGGGGTTATCATCACATCCACTCACATTCTGATGGTTTTTCTCAGTCTAGGCTTTTTGGGAGACTGAGTTTATGCCATGTCTTTTCTTGTGTTCTGTTGTTTAAAGTACTCTTTCTTACTCATTGTCTGCTAGTGTCTGTTCTATGCATTTTCCTGGAACTGAAAAAAATATGAAATATGTCCAGTCATTCTTGTTCAGTCATAGATTTTAAGACATTGACCTCTGATATCTATTTTCCTTTCTTTCTATATCTACCTGTCTGTCTGTCTGCCCATCCATCCATCCATCTATCTATCCATCCAACCATCCATGATGTGTTTTTCTTGAAGCCCTAGTTTTATCCCAATTTTATGAACTCTTGTTTCGATATTTTTTTGTAATAGACTTAATGCTCTGTTTCTTATATTTAAATCTTAAGTCCCAATAAATATTTATTATTTTGTTGAGTCCAGAATATGTGATCCTTTCATCTCAGCTTGTCCTAGTGACTCCTAGTCCTTTGTCATACCATAAAGCCTTTGTTCCCTCAGAGCTATTACTCACCTTTAAAAAAACTTTATATTTATAATTTTGTGTTGTTCTATCTCAGAACTGCAATTAAAAACAAATATTTATTACAGTTTGTGTGTGTGTGTGTGTGTGTGTGTGTGTATGTGGTGTGCCGGGGACTGAGCTTATTGCCTTGCACATTCTATGCAAGTGCTCTAATACTGAGTTTCCTCCTCAGCCCATGTTTTTGCATTTTTGTAATGAGAGGCACATTATATCTGCCTAATCTGTTTTAAATTATTTAAGGTAAAGATTAATTTTTGTAAAAAAATTATTTTGTTTTTAGTTTTGTGGCTGTTTATGTGTCTGTTTATGGGTATGTAAATGTGGGTTTTCTGGTTACACAAGGTTATGGGCCTTCGACATTGGTGCTGGAGTCTGACCTCTGGTCTTCTCTGCACACTCTTAATTGCTGTGCTGTCTCTCTATCCCGTAGACTGATTATTCTAATGTGAATGGGCAGCAAAAAGAAGGAATTATGATGTGTTTCCATATTTAGCAGATTGTGTTTCAGCATCTGAAACACATAATTTTTTAGTCTATATGGGACAACATTTGTAAACATTTAAACATTGGAGGTAAAGCCCTCAGTCTACCTTTTTTTGCAGAAAAGTAAAAGGGATGCTATTATTGGGATGTACCAGTTGTCAAACAAAAGCCATAGCTAATTGGAACTAGTCATTCTAAGTTTTAAATCACTAGCTGTGATTCATTAATAGAGTCCCAGAAACAAGGGGAAAAAAGTCTTTATAACTTTTTGTATTATTCTAAGAAAAGCATTTTAGTCTTGAAAACATTTTTTGCTATCTTTCCATTTAGATGAATAATTTTTAAAACTTACTTTTTTCCATCTTAAATCTATTTTTTACATTATATGATATGCAATGTAAAGATTATTTTTATAGAATTTTTAAGAAATGAATTTTGATACTTTCACACATGTATATAATTACATTCTGATTACATTCCTTACAGCTTCTTATTTACCACTCATATCTGTCTTCTTTCTTTACAAATGCCTTTCCCATGTTCATACCTTTGTGTGTGTGTGTGTGTGTGTGTGTGTGTGTGTGTGTGTGTGTGTGTGTTCACTGAGTTAATAGGACCAGTCATATGATTTTAGGTTTAGAACTATCTATCGGTGCCTAGTGATTACACAACTGAAAACCATTATTACCCCTCCCTCAAAAGATATCAGTAGCCAAGTCAGCAATGAAGAATAGGGTTCTATTTAGCCTACAGGTTTAGAAATCCAATATTGGCTGGCCTGATATATTCAGCCTTTGATGAGGACCTCATGGTGGATGCTTTAACATTAAGGGATGATTTTATGATGCAGAATCAGTCACACAGCAGAGAAGACTGCTGTGGAAGTCAGATAGACTCTTTCATTGTTTTTCTTTTTTTCCCCCCTCAAACATAATTTTTTTTTATTGATTATTTGGGAATTTCACATAGCATACCCTGATCATGTTCCTTTCCCATTTCTCCCAGAACTACCCTCTCACCTTTATGCCCTCTACCCTACTAATTAAGAAACAAACAAACAAAAAAATACACCAAGTACAATTTGTGTTGCCCATATACTTATTGGAGTATGGCCAAACACCCAATGACCAGCCCCCCCCCTTTTTTTTTTTATAACTTTCTAGACTCTGGAGAAATGAACTGAAGTCCCATGAGAACCACATCTGTTTAAAGATGATGCCCCAGTGAACGAGGTGCTTTCACTGGGCTCCATTTATTATTAAAGCTTTCATTTTCTGACAACTTTACCAAACATGAAGTTCTCAGTGACCATACCTTAGACCCAGAGATAATGTTTCTATTGCTCTAGATATCTCAGTTGAGTAATTGACACCTAAAATTAGCTATCACAAAACTCCTTAGATGAAAAGCCTGGCTTTTCTCCTGTTGTATTGTAACAGCACCTCTATTGGAATTTAATTCATTTTGTACCTATGACCCTGTTTCTTTCATAGATCTTTATGTTTATCTTACATCAATATCACACTCTGTAGATAATAACTATATAATGTCCTGAAATCATTATGCATCAGCCTTCTTTTTTTAAGTTACTTTGGTTATTTTTGTCTTCTCATTTTCACATATATTTCATTTAATTCTGATTGATTTCTCTTTTATAAAATGCGTCCATTGATTATTATAAGATTTTATAGAATAAATATATTTCAAAAGATGAGCTGTTAAACTATGATTTGAGTATTTTAAATTGCATATGTTTCTGTTATTTTATTATTTTACTATATTTGAATTTCCTGCTAACATTGAATCATTGGTAGCTCAAGCTTAAATAAACAAAAACGGATTAAAAATGTTTGTAAATTAAAGTAGAATTAATCTCAAAACAATGTTTTAGGATTAGTACTACTTCTAGAGTATCTAATTCCTTTTAAGGCTTATAAATTTTAGTTTTTCTTTTTATTTCAATGCATATTTCTTAATCACTGAAAAATTAGGAAATAAAAATACAAATGATGTATTTAATTATAAATTATTAGAAATGCATGAGGATTTTGCTTTTCTTTCTTTTTAGTGCTAAGATAGATTAATCCTATCTTTTGCCATTAGAATTTGTAAAATGGTAGAGGACATAGTCTGCAGAGAGTCACTCTGGTGGAATTCTAGCTACCCAATAATTAGTTGCTTTTGGTAAAATTTAAATCCTGTGTGTCTTTGTTGCTTTATTTTTAAAAGTTATTTTGTCAGTACTTAAGTGATTTTTACATGACCATTAACAGATTTTGTATTTGTGACATATTTAGGAGAGCGCTTAGATACAAGTTTTTGGGAAAATGTATAGGAATTCTGCTTAACAAGGATTTAATGTAAGTGGCTGCATTATAAACTAAATTTTATTATCAGATGTTGAAATAATTTGTTCTGGTTTCTTATTAGACAAGAGCAGTTAATATCTGCATGGCATTGAGAATTATTGTCTGAAAAATTATAAAATTTAACCTAATTCATTAATTATTAGATTCTATGTATCAGAATTCTTTGGGGCTTATTAGGACTCTTTAAAGATATGGCAGTTCATAGGAGATTAGTTGTTGTGTTTGTGAACCTATTGAGGGAAAAGAATAGTCAAGCAATCAATATAGTGTTATAAATGTTGAAGTAGAAGATTGGACATAAAGATGCCATAGAAGGATGAAGAACTGAAATATTAATAGGGAATTACAACTTTAAAAGTTTTTTTTCTAAATGTAAGCTTGGAAACTGAAGAATATAGAGGGAAATATGTGTCAATATTTTTTAATAAATGTGTAGAAAATGGGTTGTATCTTGTTATCTACACTTAATAACTTGCATGAATCCATTTTATTGCCATCAGAAAAAAAAACCATTATGAATATCACTTGTGTGTATGTCCTTTACTAGAATTCTAAAATGGAGCTTTTTTCTTTTTGAGTTCAGGTCTTGCCTTACAATGTAGGCTGGCCTTGAACAGAATTCTCATTTCTCCTGCTCAGTTCTTAAAGTGTTTGTATTATAAATGTTTGCCACCACATCTGGTGTGTATGTGCATTTTATACTGCCAAATCTATCATCCAGAATTTATATAGTATCTGTTTGCTAACTCAGTAAAATGTAAGATTTGGGCTAGGGAGGTTGCTCAGTGTGTGAGGACCAGTTTGCATCCCCAGCATCCATATAACGAGTCCATATTGTAGTAACTATCTTGTAACGTAAAAGCAATACAAATATTTCAGATTGTATGTTTTAGTCCTTGAAGTATTTCATATTTGTCTTCCAAAAATGTTAACTACAATTAGTTGAAGTGTTTGTAGTCCTAGCATATCAGAGGCAAGGGCAGAGAATTGCAAGTTCAAGGCCAGTGTTCTGTTGTTGTAAACGGTTCTGGCCCGAACTTTCTGGGCCTGGACCAAAGGTTTAGTCTCACTTTCGGCTTCACTTTGCCTCAAATAATCACACACAGGCCTATTTATTTTTATGCTGATTGACCTAGGGCCCAAGCATATAATTTGCTAGCTCCTTCATCTGAACTCAACCCATCTTGTTCATCCATGCAGCTTGGTACCTTTTCTCATAGCAGCATTTCAGCTTCTCTGTGTCTGCTGAGTCTCCTTGTCCTGTCTGTGGTAGCTCTCAGTGGCATCTGTCTGGCACCTGTGTCTGGGAGTTAGCTTAGCCTGATAGCCCTGTCCAGAATTCCTGTTTGCCTTTGGCCAATCAGCTTTTATTAAACCCATTGCAATTGTTTATCTCAGTGAGCTCTTATGAATCGGGCAGTCAGGTTTCCACTGTAGTATAGAAAAGCACTTCCTGGTGATGACCTTTTGCTGTTTAGCCATTGGTCATTCTAAAAATACTGTTTTAGTTTTTGTTTATCATTCTGTTGAATATTTTTAGGCTACTCTAATAACATACATGACATTTTCTTCATTATTTCTTTAGTCATTGTATGTATACTCTAATATATTTTAAAATGTATTCAGGAAAAATATTATTTCTTTATGCTTGAGCATAGCTCTGCAGTATGACATTGAAATAGACCATCTGTTAGCAATAAATAGCCTTCTACTTCTTGAGTTTTGCTTTTTTCTATTCCTCAGGGAACATTCAGTTAGTTCCAACTCTTAATATATTGGAAATGTAAAATACACATTCAAAATCATTCTTCTCCCAGATGTTATTTGACAGGAAGCTTTATAGTCTCTCAGTTCTTTGCTCAAAATTCAAAAATTCTATGTGGCACAAATTTCTGAATATTTGGACTCCTGGTGACAGCAATGGATGCATTTTTCATTTTGTGAAGCATGTCCTCTTTGCTGGAATGTGCTTTACACTTAGCAGAAAATAGAAAATAGTGATAAAGCATTCATACAAAACTAAATGTTTCAATTTTACTATATATAGATATAAGGTAAGTTTTGGGTCCTTTGATTTTGCTGTTAAATTGATGCGTGTTTTTAAAATATTGAAGTGCTGTTTTCTCATTGAACAGAATACCATTGGAACAATTTTCAAAAATTTTTTATACTACTTAGGGGCTAAGTAAATGTACAGCTAAAAATTAAGTTGACAATAAAAGTATTGATAATTATTTCATGGCCTAACACAAGAGCAGATGGAATGTCTCGCATGAGTTCTAGTTTATTAAACAAATGTGACACTTTATTTTTAAGTCCTTTCAGTTCAAGAAACTGAAGTTGCAAAATAATGATATAAATGAAACCCCTTATTAATGAACTGAAGTAAACTATAGAGACAGAATGCTAGCAGGCTTTGTCAGATATGGTAGCATAATGTTCTTAAGTCTAAATTTTGATTTTACAATTTGATTGCTATCCTGTTGCTATTGTTTTTGAAATAGTTAAGTATAAGGATGTACTAGGGCTAGGTATAGGAAGGCTGGAGAGATGGTTCAGAAGTTAAAAGTACTTGCTGCTTTTGCAGAGAACTCAGGTTTGGTTCCCAGCACCTTCATAGTGGCCTACGCAGGTACGTAGCCATAGTGAGCTACATGCCAGATTTGGAGTTCATTAGTATATTTTGTAGCTCTCAGTATAGATAATAAAATAGCTTCTTTATATTTTGATGTGTTATGGCTTTAGATTGGGAGAACTGCTGCTTTAGTTATAACATTTGTAGCACTACATGCTTTAGATTTCCATTGGCTAATTAATATTTTGTAAAAGAAGACTAAAATTTTTCAGTTGCCACAGTTCATTTCAGAGTGATAGCAGTGCCATCTGTAATGGTACATCAGGTCGTATTATTGAATTATTATTGTGCACTTGTTAAGTTCATATTCATCACTTGCAGGCTGAAGTAATATTAGCATTCTTCACTTATAGTGACATCAGAGCTTATATGGAAGCATATTAAGATTGTGAGAACAGTTAATTCTTGCCAAGGAAAGCACAGTTTAATGACTTACTGTCACCAATTTTTGTGATGTTATCTATTGGGAAGAGATGCTTTGGTTTTGATGTTGCTTCATTTATTCTTTGAATTATTCAGGTGCCAGTTTATTTTCTAATATCGTGTCATTACAGTGGAATTTGTTTTGTTTTGTTTTTTTGTTTGAGTATGCTTTTAAAAGAGCCAAACATTTCATTATATATTGCCAGATGGTCTATTTCTGTGAAAGTTACATAAATATTCTGAACTGCGTCCTACTTTTAGTTCCTGATCTCCCACTGTTGTATATGTCAACTAAATTTTACAAATGAGCTATAAATGTTTATTGTATAAAGTATTATATCTTGAGTAGATACTAAAAGATAGTTTTTGAACTCCATATCAATAGTAGCATATTCCATATTTGAAGCGCTTTAACACTGATGCATCCTAGAGTAAAGTCTGATATTTCGTTTTATTTCCTCAAATTTTTTGCCTTTCCTGGTCTCTTTTTAGATAAACATTATTTTTGATGTACCTATTTTAACAGCATTGCTTTCATTATGAGATATTTTTATTATTCAATAAATTATTATTCATAATTTGCCAGAAAACTACACTCAGCTTTAAATAATGGTCTAATATTGGAGAAATATATTCTTTAATTGACTGTTGTCTTTAGTGAACAAGTGAATATCTTGGAATATTTTAGTGAATATCCCGAGATATTGTGAACACCTTTTATATGAGCTGTATAGAACTATCCAAAAGTATTTTTTGATTGATATTGTTCATAAATTTATCTGTGTGACTCTTTCACTAGTTTGTTTCTTGTCTTTCAGATGCTTGTGACCACACCAGAAAAATGGGATGTAGTAACAAGAAAAAGTGTTGGGGATGTTGCTCTTTCTCAAATCGTAAAACTCCTAATTCTGGATGAAGTTCACTTGCTGCATGAAGACCGGGGCCCAGTGCTAGAAAGCATAGTTGCAAGAACCTTAAGGCAGGTAAGAGGCAGTTATAAAACATAGAAGCTTCCCTGGTTTCTGTGTCACCCTCTTCCTCCTTAGATCATACTTCTTTTCACTAAAGGCAAATGTTTGAATTTCTTTCCTCTCCCTAAGAGACAACAAGCTGCTTCTGCCACCATTAGTATCATAGCTGTCATTACACCCTTTTCTCTCAAGTCCCTTGCCCTTCTTTTTCTTCTTTCTTTTTTAATTTTATTGAAAAGAGTTTTTTTTTTTTTAATTTTACAGACCAACCACTGTTCCCTCTCCTCTTTGCAGTCACTCCCAGCTTCTCCCCTGCTCCCCCACCCACATTTTAGAGAGAATAAGGACTCCCAGGGGGAATCAATACTGTCTGGCATATCAAGTGTAGGCTGGCCCAACTCCTCTTCTGCTTCATATCAAGGCTGAGCAAGGTATTCTTCCAAAAAGCCCGTTCATGCACTGTCAATAGTGTCTGGTTGAACACTATTCTTTTCATTGTATAAATTACTCTTTTTTTGTCTTGTGTCTTAGCTTTTTCTGTTCAGGGGACACATTCTCTTTAGCTTTAAAGTTGCATTTAACTTCATTTAAAAATTTTCTTTAAGTATTCTATAAAGTTTTATTTTTTCTACTTAGCTTCTGGAAATACTCATCTGTATTGGCCCATTCCTTTTATTTTTCAACTATGATGGGATAGTGATTGCTTGAACATATGCATAAATAAGCTGTTTTTACAGGATTACCAGTTGGTAAAAGGTTGTGCTTAAACTTCTATTTTAAATTTCTGATATTACTAAATATTGATATTTGATACTACTTATCAGACCATCTTTTAGATTCTTATATTTTATTTGTGACTCCATGATGCAACCTATCTTGACTTTCTACCTGAACATTATTTTATTATTGTGTACTAATTGTTTCACATAATGGGTTTTTTATGGTGTTTTATACATATACATAGAACATATTCATTGTTACATTGCTCACAATTATTACTTCCTTCCTCATTGCCACTGGTTCCCTTTCTGTTTTCTAATTTTACTTTATTTTATTTTTAATATCTGCTTATTTGCTTTCTTTTTCTTCAGGATTTTTTTGATGATTTCTTATTTTCATTCTTGAAATGTTTATATTCTTTAAGACTCTGATATTTGCCTTATTATTTTTACATCCTAAATACTTAATACTTACCCTTGGAAAAAAGCACTTATGTTGCACACGTGTGTGCATGCATGTGTGTGCACACAAACATTCAGTATCTTTTACCAAAATATTTTAGAGCAGAAGCATTTCAGACTTTTCTTTAACTTTTTCTTGTTCTTATAATTCTTATAATTTTAACTGTTGTTTAAGTGCATCAGAATTTTGACTTAAACCTGTCAAAATATGGAATCTTATTTGTATGACATCATTTTGGCACTTAAAAATTCACATTTAGAACAATTGAATTCCAGATTTCTAGGTTAGATATGCTCACTTGGGGAGGAGAGAGAGAGAGACAGAGAGAGAGAGACAGAGAGAGACAGAGACAGAGAGACAGAGAGAGAGAGAGAGAGAGAATGACTATGTATATAGCAGTAGCATATGGATTCATTTCCCTGGGAACTTCTGGCTATACCTGGATTCATTTATTTGCTTAATGTCTATAGCTGTCTTCATATAACAATGCCAAAGCTTTCATTTTTTCTCTTCACTTGCATATGCCAATTCAAATATTTACGTTTCCTTAAAATTCTTCTCCACCCAAATAGTTAATTTAATATTAGTAGTTTTATTGTTCACATCTGAAATATCTCAGTGTAGATGCACTTAAAAAATTTAACTAAAAAGGGAATTTTTAAAAAGATGCTTTTAAAGCTAGTTTTAAAATAATCATTTTTTCCCTTAATGGACTATAATTTTTAAAGACAGATTAATGCTTTAATTGTATTTTAAAATTTTTAAGTCTTGTACTTAAAGATATATGCAGTGGCTTGAAAAAGTTTCATATATATAAATGCTTAGTGTACTGGTTTAAAAGAAAATTGCCCCCTAGGTTGTTAGGGAGTGTCACTATTAGAAGATATATGGTCTTGTTGGAGGAATTGTGTCTCAGTTCACATTCTGCTGCTTAAAGGTCAAGATGTAGAATTCTCAGCTTCTTCTCCATCTTCAAGTCTGCCTGCATATTGCAAGTATTACCATGATAATTGACTAACCCAAACACTGTAATCCCTCCTACACCAATTAAATGTTTTTCGTTGTAAGAGTTGTCGTGATCATGTTGTTTCTTAACAGCAATGGAAACCCTAACTAAGAAAGTCATCAGAGAGAGTGACACTACTTGAGAAGAATTAGGAGGTGTGGCCTTCTTGGAATAAGTATGGCCTTATTGGAGGAAATATGGTTCGGGGTGAGATTTGAGATTTCAAAAGTCAGGCCAGGCCTTTGTCTCTCTTTTACTGCTGCCTGGTGATCTTTTAGCTACTTCTCCAGCAACATGTCTGTCTGCATGCCTCCATGCTCACACCTTGATGACATGACAGTGGGCTAGCCCTCTGAAACAATAAGCAAGTGCCATTTAAATGTTTCTTCTTATAAGATTCTCTTCACAGAAATAGAGTACTGACTAAAATAATAAAGGAACCATCTTTGATATTATAAGTACATAATTTTTCCCTTCTGTTTTCTCCCTTCAAGTATTGCTATATGCTTTTAACTGGTGATGTCTTTCAAACTCATGGCCTCTTCTTCTTTAATTGTTGTTGTTTGTGTTAGTGTGTTGTACCTGGAAGTTTTCCTGTGCCCTACAGCTGCTTGGTTCCAAATAGGCACACAGAGGCTTATATTAATTACACAGTTTGATCTATAGCTCAAGTTTCTTTCTAACTAGCTCTTACATCTTAAATTAACCCATTTCTATTGATCTATGTATGGCCACATGGGCAGTGGCTCACTGGTGCTTTCACATCTTTTTTCTTGGGCGGCTAGATAATTTTTCTCCAACACTGCACTACTCCCATATTCCTGTTTAGATTTCCTACCTGGCTGTAAGATGTCTTACCATAGGCAAAACCAACTTCTCTATTAACCAGTGGTAGTAACATAAATTCACAGTATACAGAAAGATGTAGGACGCTACATCAGTGTGTATATTTTTGAATACAACCTACTACATTTAATGTGTTTGTGTGTACATTATTTCAGGAATGACCATTTTGCATTGGATAACCAGGTGGTGTGTTCTTGCCTTTTCCACTCTCAGCCAACTTTAGGTGCCTGTAGTTAGTTCTTCCTTAAAGTTCTTTCCTTAAACTGTTGATAGCTGTTTTCTTTCACTTTACCATGTGTTTTGGTGTCCTTGATTTTTGATCAGGTCATTTTTAGGCAGGCATGTTGCCAACTTATTGGCTGTGGTTTCTTACAGTTTTAGGAGACTCAGTCTCACTGAAAACTCCCTGTTCCCCTGGCTTCTACAATCTCCTACAATCTTTGATGATCCCTGAACCCTTGGTGGAGGAGTTGTGGTGTAGATGTATCTAAGGGAACTGGGTGTATTTTGGTTAGTTGTGGCATTCTGTAATGGTCTCTGTCTGTTTCAAAGAAACAGGATGTCTTTCTAAAACCATGGTGTTGTTTTTATTTTAGTAATTTTGGAGAGCCAGTCTTAGCATCTTGAAAAATTATAAAAGAAACCTACATAACATTTAGATAAAAATATTACAAGATTTTGATCACTGAAGATACAACTATCAAAAGTTAAAACAAGAATAACTGAATAGTAGAGTATTTGTAGCACATAAAATTAATACCTAATATTCATTTGTAGTAGTTATAGAATTATAAGAAAATATTTTTAAAACAAGTGATTATTTTAAGCAAAATGTAGAAATGTAAAAATAAGAATCTTGAGAAATATGAAGACTATGTCTTAAATGAATCTAAGTCTGTATTTTTATCAGATTAGCAGAAATGTACAAGAATATAATTTGAAAACAACTGCTTTTGTAATTCATTTCTGGAAATCTAATCTGGAAACAAGCAGTATCACAAACTCAATGGCATATTAATTCTTATAATCATTGTCACTTTCTTTTAAAAACGAAACAGTTTGGGAACAGCTCAAATGTTCTGCAATAGGAGAAATGATTTGATGAAATGATTTTGCAGGCTTTAAGGAAAAAAAAAGTGAGGTAAAGCCACATGAACTGAACTTCAAAGATATCCATGTTAATTTCTTCTTTGAACAGCAGTCTGTCTTGTTTGTGGAACTCAAACTAATTTTATGGGAAGAAAATGTGTATAATATGTATTTATATTAATCTAATAAAGTTTATCAAATTCCAACCTTGTGCTGGCTAAATACTTGGTCATGTTCACCCCATTACTTTCTCCTTTGCTCTGTCCTTCTTGCCAGTTCCATGACCTTTTTTGTGTGGTGCCACTGAATTTAATTAGGGTTGATTGGTTGGTGGTGTGGTGACTGTTAAATTGTCCATGTTCTGTTGAATATTCCCCTGTGCTCATGTAATCATCCTGACATGTTCACTGTATTATCATCTGTACAGGAGCCACCAGACATAGTGGTTTCTCTTCTAAGTACTATGAATTTAGTAGTAAATTAAATAAATAAAATTCTTTGATATATTTTGGCTTTCACCGGGCATCAAATGAGGTGCATGTGTTTAACTGTTCAATGTGATTGATGAAATCAGATATTATTTAATACATAACTTTATTGATGCATGTAGTTTTGACACAGAAGCCATATGAATGACCTATAGATGCTGCACTAATTCACAACCTCTGTTGCTCCAACACCTGTTCTCTACTTTAGATTTTACATCCAAGATCCTTTATGTCAAAGAAAATGATGTTGATCCTGAATTTTTTTTTTTTACTTTATGCCTTGCTATTAGAAAATTGTTGACTTTTAGGAGCCATGATACATGAATTCAAATACTCCACATTTATTTGAAAGGGTCACCTTGAGAGTCTAGTCCATCAAACTAAACATTCCACAGATATGGGTTCTCTTGCAATTGTAGAGGTATAGTGACTAAGTAAATATCTATACATTTGTTAGAGAGATTTGTGGTTTTGTGTTCACAAGGGGATTTAACTAGCAGTGAATGGAAAGTGCTGTTGCTCTTAGTTCTTCTAGTAGATAGTTGTGTATGCTGCATCATGTGTATTCTCTTACTACATGTAGTTTTAGCATTGACCATATTCTTCACTTCATTGTTACTTTCATAATGTTACCAGTTTTCAGTTGTTTCTTATACTTTTCTCATTTGTAGTCCTAAGAAAAACTTTCAGATTTCAGAGCTAGATATTAAAAAATATTGATGTCTGGTCATCTCACTTTAACTTCTACAAAATCTGTCATCTACTGTGTTTCTAGCCACTTGAAACTATTTTATTCCTTTCTATTTTGTTACAGCACTTTAACCCTGTATCCTAGTAACTACACTTACTTGAGATGAAAGTAAAACGTAGGTTTTTCATGTAATTAAAGCTTCTAAATGCCAGTTATGCAACTACTTCATTCTTATCCACTGTGTGCAAATATTGAAAATATACTGGTCTTTTGAACATATCACATGCTTCTTGTATATTAAAAATTGTTGTTCTATTTTCTACATACTAAAAGGAGTAAGTTTTTCATACCACTGTGTAAAGAATTTCTTTATACTAAATTATACACATTATCTGCTTATGCTTTGCTTGCTTTTAGCATTTTTTTCCATTTTAATCATAAAACTAGCTACAGCTATATTCTATATTTTTCATTAGATTTTAATTTCCTTGTAATAAATGTATTTTTCTTTTTTAATTAATTTATTTTTTAAAGATTAAACATAAATGGCAAATTCTTTTTTTTTAAACTTTATTTATTTATTATTTATTTATTTGTTTATTTGCCTTGGTGTTTGCCTGGAACTGGAACTACAGACAGTTGTTAGCTGCCATGTGGGTCCTGGGAATCGAACCCCGGTCCTCTAGAAGAGCAGACAGTGCTCTTAACCGCTGAGCCAGCTCTCCAGCCCCAAATGGCAAATTCTTAACCAAATTAGACAAAAAAGACCTACTTCAATAAAACTAGAAATTGAAACAGAAACATTATAACCTATATGAATGAAATTCCCAAAAATCATAAGAATATACGTTATAAATTTGTTTTGATAAATTGAAGATTCTGGAAAAAAACTACTGAGGATTTAGATAGCAAAATTAAACCTAAATTTAATAAATTATTTTTAACAAAGGCTTATTTTGTAGCCTCGAAATACTAAGAAAGTGCTCCATACTAAAAATAAAAAACAGCAATCACAAAAAACAAACACAAGAAAATATGAACTTACTACAGAATTCTACTATAACTTAAAAACCTAAGACAAATACATATGATATTATTGCATAAAACTTAAAAAAAAGTAAACCAAGCCTTTAAATGTTACAAAGCCAGTGAAACCCTGATATTAATAATGGTGTTTTTCCTTTTTTATTATTATGAATCAAGTCATATTTTTTATCCATGTATATCCTTGTTCAAGCTCCCTTCCTCCACCCACCCCTTCCAGTCACTCACTCTTCTCCACATCTCCCCATCTCCTCCTCAAAAAAAGCAGGAGGTCCCAAGGTCCCAAGGTCCCAATATAGCTTAGTTCAACATCCACTCCTGGCAGATCCAGTTTCCTGCCCCCAACATCAATACTGGGTCAAGTGTTGCTCTGGAGAGAGTGGAATCCAAGGTGCCATTCCAAGATGTTTCAGATCCCAAGCTGTTCAGTAGTTCTGGTTTGCAGCTTGGACATACTTTGCTTTTTGCTTTTTTGTTTAGAGTCTACTAATGAGTGAGTACATCCCCTGCATATCTTTCTGAGTTTGTGATACTTCACTCAGGATATTCTCCAAATCCATCCATTTGCCTGCAAATTTTAGGATATCATTTTTTCTTACTGCTAAGTAGTACTCCATTTTGTAGATGTACCACAGTTTGTTACTCCATTCTTCAGTTCAGTCATTTAGGTTGTTTCCAGGTTCTTGCTATTAGGAATAATGCTGCTGTGAACATAGTTGTGCTAATATCTTTCAAGTGCCAATGTACATCTTTAGGGTATACACCCAGAAGTGGTATTGCTGGATCCTTGGGGAGATTGATTCCCAGTTTTCTGAGAAACTGCCTTACTGCATTCCAGAGTAGCTGAACAGCCTTACACTCCCACCAACAATGGAAGAGTGTTCCCCTTGCTCCACAACCTCTCCAGCATAGGCTATCATCTGTGTCTTATCTTAGCCAATCTGACAAGTGTAAGGTGGAATCTCAAAGTTGTTTAGATTTGCATTTCTCTGATGTCTAAAGATGTTGAGCACTTTTTCAAGTGCCTTTCAACCATTCATAATTCTTCTGCTGAGAATTCCCTTTTTAGTTCTGAACCCCACTTTTTGATTGGGTTGTTCAAGGTTTTGGGCTCTAGTTTCATATGTTCTCTATATATTTTAGAGATCAGTCCACTATCACTTGTAGGGTTGGTGAAAGTCTTTTCCCATTCTGTAGGCTGTCGTTTTGTCCTATTGACAGTGTCCTTGGCTTTACAGAAGCTTCTCAGTTTCTGAAGGTCCTACTTATTGATTGTTTTTCTTAGTCTCTGTGCCACTGGTGTTGTATTTAGGAAGTGGGCACCTATGCCAATTTGTTGGAGAATATTTACCACTTTCTTTTCTATCAAGTTCACAATGCTTGGGTTTATGTTGAGGTGTCTGATCCACTTGTATTTGAGTTTTCTGCAGGGTCACAGGTTTGGATCTATTTGGATTTTTCTACACAGTACCATGCAGCTATGCCAACACCATTTGTTAAAGATACTGTCTTCTTTCCATTGAATATTTTGGGTCCCTTTGTCACAGATCAGGTGTTCATAGGTTTTTGGGTTAATGCCCAGATCCTCAATTTGATTCCATTGATCCAAAGTCTGTTTTTATGCTAGTACTAGGCTGTTTTTATTACTGTAGCTCTACAGTATAACTTGAAGTCTTGGATGATGATGCCTCCTGAGATTCTTTTGTTGAGCACAATTCTTTTGGCAATCCTGGCTTTCCAATTATTCCAAATGAAGTTTAGTATTGTTCTTTCAATATTGTAAAATATTGTGTTGGAATTTTGATGGGAAGTGCATTGAATCTGTAGATTGCTTTTGGTAGAATTGCCCTTTGTACTATGTTGATCCTACTTATCCAGGAACATGGGAGATCTTTCCATTTTTTGATATCCTCTTCAATTTCTTTCCTTAGTGATTTAAATTTTTTTGTCAAATAGATCTATTACTTCTTTGGCTATAGTTTAATCCAAGGTATTTAATGGTATTTACAGCTACTATAAAGGATAATGTAGCCCTTATTTCTTTTTCAGCCCTTTTATCTTTAGTGTATAGGAGAGCTACTGACTTTTTTGGGTTAATTTTGTGTCCTGCTACATTGCTGAAGGTGTTTATCAGCTGTAGAAGTTCCCTGGTAGAATTTTGTGAGTCACTTATGTGTACAGTCATATCATCTGCAAACAGAGATAGTTTTACTTGTTCTTTTCCAATTTGTATCCCCTTAATCTCCTTTCGTTCTCTTATTGCTGTAGCTAAAACTTTGAGAACTGTATTGAATAGATGAGGGGAGAGAGGACATACTTGTCTAGTTCCTGATTTTAGTGGGATTGCTTTGAGTTTTTCTCCATTAAGTTTAGTGGTTGGCTGTCAGCTTCTTGTAAATCGCCTTTATTATATTGAGATATTTTCTCTTTATTCCTGATCTCTCCAGGACTTTTATCATGAAGGAGTGTTAGATTTTGTCAAAGGCTTTTTTAGCATGTAAGGATATGATCATGTGGTTTTTTTCCTTCAGTTTGTTTATATGATGGATGACATTTATGGTTTTTCTTATTTTGAACCATCCCTGCATTTCTGGGATGACATCTACTTGATCATGGTGGATGATATTTCTTATATATTGTTGTATATGGTTTGCAAAATTTTGTTGAGAATTTTAGCATCAATATTTATGAGGGATATTTGTTTGTATTTGTCCTTTTTTGCATGTTTAAGTGGCTTGGATATTAGGGTAATAGTGACGTCATAGAAGGAATTTGCAATATTCCTTTAGTTTCTACTGTGTGGAATAGCTTGAGTAGTAATGGTAGTACTTCTCCTTTGAATGTCTGGTAGAATTCTGCACTGAAACCACCTGAACCTGGGCTTTTTTTACTTGGGAGGCCTTTAATGACAGCTTCAATTTCCTTTAGGTTTATAGGTTTGTATGAGTAATTAATCTGGTCTTCATTTAATTTTGGTAAATAGTACCTGTCTAAAAAGCTGTCCATTTCTTCTAGGTTTTCAATTTTTGTGGAATATAGATTTTTAAGGTATGACCTGATAATTATCAGGATTTCCTGAGGGTCTGTTGTTATGTGCCCCTTTTCATTTTTGATTTTGTTGATTTGGATACTCTTTCTCTCTGCTTTTGGTTATTTTGGATAAGGCTTTGTCTATCTTGTTGACTTTCTCAAGGAACCATCTCTTTCATTCATTGGTTCTTTGTATTGTTCTTTTTGTTTCAGTTGTATTGATTTCAGGTCTAAGTTTGATTATTTCCTGCTATCTACTCCTTCTATAAGAGTTTGCTCCTAATTGTCTTAAGGCTTTCAGTTGTGCTGTTAGTTCTATAGTGTAGAATTTCTCTAGGCTTTTCATATAGGCATCTAGTGCAATGAATTTTTCTCTTAAGACTGCTTTCATTGTCTCTCACAAGTTTGGGTAAGTTGTGGATTCATTTTCATTAAATTCTAGGAAGACTTTGATTTCTTTCTTAATTTCTTACTTGAATCAGAGGTGGTTCAGCTGAGTGATGTTTAGCTTCCATGAGTTGGTAGGCTTTCTGTGATTTTTGATGTTGTTGAACTCTAACTTTAGGCTCTGGTGGTCTGATGTGATACAAGGGATCATTTCCATTTTTTGTATCTGTTCATATTTGCTTTATAACCAATTATGTGGTCAATTTTAGAGACAGTTCCCTGAGGTGCTCAGCAATATGTATATTCCTTTGCATTTAGATGGAAGCTTCTGTAAATACCTATTATATCCATTTGCTTCATAACCTCTAATAGACTTCTTATTTCTCTGTTGAGTCTTTGTCTGGTTGACCTAGCCAGGGGTGAAAGTAGGGTATTGAAGTCTCTCAGTATTTGCATGTGAGAACTGAAGTGGGATTTGAGCTTTATCAGCATTTCTTTTACATAGATATGTGCCCTTATATTAGGGGCATAAATATTCAGTGTTGAAATCTTCTCTTGACCAGTTTGTCCTGGCGAATAAGGATTATCCATCTTGGTCCCTTTTAATTTAAAGTCAACTTTGTTAAATATTTGGGTGGCAACCCTGGCTTGTTTCTTAAGCCAATTTGATTGGAAAATCTTTTCCCTATCCTTTGCTCTGAGCCTGTGTCTGTCTTTGTGATTGATGTGTATTTCTTGTATGCAGCAGAAGCATGGCTTCTGTTTTTGTATCCATTTTGTTAGTGTGTGTCTTTTTATAGGTAAGTTGACTCCATTGATATTAAGGGATATTCGTGACCACTGATTGATGTTTCCTGCTATTTTTGGTGGTAGCTTGTATGTATTTCCTTTCTCTGAGCTTTTCTTTTGTGAGATTATTGAATGTTTGTGATTTCGTGGGTGTATCTGGGATCCTTAGTTTGGAGTTTTCCCTCTAATGCTTTCAGGAGGGCTTGATTGTTAGATTGGTATTGTTTCAGTCTGACTTTGTCATGAAATCTCTTGTTTATCTGTGGTGATTCATAATTTTGCTGGGTATAGTAGTCTAGGTTGGCAGCCATGCTCTTTTAGTGTCTCTATAACTACTGACCAAGTCCTTCTTGCTTTCATCTTTTCCATTGAATAGTCAGGAGTTATTCTGATGGGTCTGCCTCTATAGGTAAGTTCGCCCATTTCTTTTACAGCTCTTAAAATTTTTTCTTTGTTCTGTATGTTTTGTGGTTTGATTATTATGTGGCAAGCGGACTTTGGAGGGGATTATATCTATTTGTTGTTCTGTAAGCTTCTTGTATCTTTATAGGTATTTCCTTCTTTAAGTTAGGAAAGTTTTCTTCCATGATTTTATTGAATATATTATCTGTGCTTTGAGCTGGTATTCTTTTCCTTCTTCTATTCCTATTATTCTCAAGTTAGGTCTTTTCATGGTGTCTCAGATTTCCTGAACATTTTTGTGTTATGGCTTTTTTGGTTTTATTATTTTCTTTGACTGTTGTATATATTTCCACTACTGAGTCTTCCACTCCAGAGATCCTCTCTTCCATTTCTTGGATATTGTTGGTTATGCTTGTATCTATAGTTCCAGCTCTTTTCTTCAGATTTTCTATTTCCACCTCTTCCTCATTTTGTGCCTTTTTTATCACTTTCATTTCAGTTTTTAGTTCCTGGAATGTTTCTTTTATTTTTTGGTTTAACTTTTCTTTTTTTGCTTTCAAAGATTTGTTCATCTCTTCCAATTTTTACTTTGTATTTTCTTCTACTTTAAGGGAATTTTTTTTTATATCTTTTTTGAAGACTTAAGTAATCTTCATAAAGGTGTTTTTGGGGTTGTTTCCTTCTGTTTCCTCTCCATTGCTCTGTTCAGGTCTTGTAGTTGTAGAACTACCAGTTTGTTCTGGTGTTGCCTTGTTGTTCTTTATATTATATGTATTTTTGCACTGGCATCTGCTCATGGCTTCAGTGGTTCCCGATTAGGCAGCTTCTAGTCAGTTGTGACAAGAGGACTGTGTGTCTCCTGTCTCCTCTGAGCTTGATCTCTTGATCTCTGACTCTGCTCTGGACAGGTGTCTGAATTTAAAATCCTCAGTCCTTCTCTGATGATGCAGTTTGCCCTGGAGGCGGGTCTTGGCTGTGGAAGGTCCCTTACTTTAGGTATGACTGGAGGAGTCCCTCATAGCCAAATCCTAGCTCCTGTCTGCTAGGGACAGCTGAGATCAGACTCTAGGGATTGACCCTGGTTACAGAGAGGGACTCTCTGGATGGGTGTTCCAGGTGCTGAAATCTGTTCACCTCTTGGAGGGGTCTGAATTTCAAAGCCCTCAGTCTTCTGCTGATGCAATTCGCCCTGGAGGCAGGGCACTGCTGTGCAAGGTCCTCTCTTTTAGGTGTGGCTGGAGGAACCCTTCACAGCCAAACCAGGTCTTCTATCTGCTAGGGAGAGCTGTTGTTGAGATCAGACTATAGGAATTGACCTCAGTCTCAGAGAGGGACTCTCTGGACAGGTGGGTCTGATGCCAGAGTATGCTCACCTCTGAATGGGGTCTAATTTCCATAAATAGATTTTTCAGTCTCATGTCTTACCAAAGTGCTAATGTAGCACATTATTATTTGTATTAAAAGGCACATTTGTTTGTTCCTTGTGATTATCTGTTGTTCCCAGTAGATGGTAGTGTTTCACAACATATGTAACCATGACTCTTAGTAATGTGAGTGATGCAAGAAGTTAAATCAGCACAGAGTAGCTTCTAGTCATGATCTGAAATTACATGGTAGATTACAGACTCTTCACAGCAGACAAGATAGATATATAGAAATTAGAAGTTACTGTACTTAACAACATTAAGCTAGAATTGCTTCTTAAATTTTTTCAAGGAGGAAACAGACTATTCAAACTTAAACTTTATGAGATAGTAATCATAAAAGTTTGCTGTGTAAGGCTTTGGGTTCTATTATCAGCACTTCCCTCACTAACCCCCAAAAGTTAAATCCTCAGTTTAATTAGATAAACATTAAAGATAAAGAAGAACCTGCACATCAGGTTTTTATAGTATTCAGCAATACATGTCTTATTACTCTGTGTTATTTGTTCCCATCCTTTGGAAATCTTTAATTTGGATGAAATTTGATTTGTTTTTGCTGTTTTGTATATGACTACTTTAGTGAAACTAAATTTTTGTAATTTTTTTCTGTATCTGTATGTAGCAGTTTCCACATTGCTACATCTGGATTTGATCCTCATAGGCTTCAGGTAGTCTCTATAGGTGTGGGCCTGTGCCATACTCACTACTGCATCACCTAATTACTGTAGATTATACAATCACCCAGTGTAGGGAGGTGGGTGGTTCTGGAATCATGAAGTTATCCACAATAGCCTGCTCTGTTTATTTTATTGAATATCTAAGATTGATAAACTTACCAATATTTACATGATAAAACATCATAGTTGTAGAGTGATGTGTCTTAATTATCAAGTATATGGATGTTTTTGACTATCTTTTGGCTTTATTGTTTTATGTATATTACAGTAATATAATATAGTACATTGGCCTTTTTAAACTTCTGAATTTGGGAAATTTTATTTATATCTGTAGACAATACCAATGTTCAAGCCTGAGGCCTCGTGCATATCAGGTCAGAACTTGATATCAGTGAACAAAGTTTCCAGCTGCAGGTTTTGAAATTTATTTTATTTTCTTATTATTACAAAGTTTTTATAGCTATTTAATATCAATTCCATGACTTTTAATGATAGTACATAACGAATGTGGGACGTGTGTGTGAAGAGGATTAAACATGACCTTACACATGCTAGATAAGTGTTATGTTCTACCATTCAGTCACATATCCAGGGCCTACATCTATTATGTCTATAGTTTTAGATAAAAAAGACCCTCAGTTGACCTCTGACCTCACATCCATTTGCTGTATTATAGTTATTAGCAGCTCATATGGATAAGATACATGATGGTCCTTTTGGGTAAATTGCATGAATCTTATTTAATTAAATAAGTTCTAATTGAAATTACTCATACAGGTGGAATCCACACAGAGTATGATAAGAATTCTCGGACTATCTGCAACCTTACCCAACTACCTTGATGTTGCTACATTTTTACATGTTAATCCCTATATTGGACTGTTTTATTTCGATGGCCGTTTTCGACCCGTACCTCTTGGACAGACATTTTTAGGTATTAAAAGTGCAAATAAGGTAAGAACTTATTTTGATTGTTATACTTTTAAAAGATATATTTTTGTTGGCTTACTGTTGAATATTTAATTTGTATTAAATACTACCTAGCATTATTTCCATAACATACATGTGTGGCTTCAAACAAATCAGGCACACTTCTCAGTGTTTTCTATAGGAAAGTTTGTATGGTGACTTATAGTATTGTCCAACTGTGCTTTATATTTTGAACTGTTAAATGTTTCACAGAGTTATTTTTATTCAGTTGAAGGGCATTGTAAAACAATAAAAGCTAATTAAATCAGTAATATGTATGTATATATTGATATAATGTTCATTTAAAATAAAAAGTGAGGCTTTCAGATGTAATTAAAAAGTAATGTCATGGTAGCAATCATTCACTGTATAGTGATTCAAAACCGGTCATTCTTTTAATATTACCACTATCTGCCATTTGTACTATTAGAGTGCTTTTATAGTTTTATAACAATATAAGTAAAACTTTACTTAAACATTATTCCATTCAATTCTTATTTCTCCTTAGAAGAAATATTTTTAAGATAATATTCATAGTCCTTTTGACCTCTTTTCTAAAAGAAAAGAGATTGAAATTTTTTAATATTATGTCAAACATGGCCTTTCATTAATTACACTAAGTCTTCTAAAAACAAGTTTATTCTTATAATAGCCACTTTTTCTCATAGTGTTGGAATGTTGAAAGAATAGTCAGTAAATATTTTTTATAATATTTGACAATGTGCATATGAGTACCTGAGCCTGAGGAGGCCAGGGTGGATGGATCACCCTGGGGCTGGAGTTAAGCATTGTTGATATCATTGCGAAGAACCAAACTTGGGTCCTCAATAATAGTTCCTGACATTAACCACTAAGAAATCTTTCTGCCTCCAATACTCAGTTATTGTTATTGCAACAAATAGTGTGCAGTAACTACATGGTGTATAGGTGAGATGTTAGGGTTGGACACATAGCTCAGTAGGTAAAGGACTTGCTGTAAGCTAGAGTCTCTCACCCACAAAAATATCCACATACACATGCCAAAGAAAATTCCAATGAGGTGCCTTTCTAACTGTAGGAATCCTTTATAGATTCATAGAAAAGAAAGAGAATATGATAATAACTGCGACATGCATATTTATCTTTTATCAATTATTTCAAGTGCTTTGGGCTACTATAAGTACTTGCTATTTATTTTTTCATTATTTCCAAATATATAGTTTATTGTTTAGTTCATTTCAAGGTATCATTCAGATGAATGGAGGCATATTTTTGGATTTTTCTAGAATTACTGCTCAAACTGTAGCAAATTGTAGTTACATTACAGATATTTTAAAAATACTTGTAAGTGCATGAAAGCCATCTAAAATCTTACTTTTTTAAAATTACATTATTCAGATTGGTGAATCACTTAAAGTTAATTAAATTCAAAGTGTTTTTCATAGCATTCTACCTACAGTATACTCAAAAAACTCATGTTGGATAAACAACTGGTATTATTTTGAAGGTTTAGAATTTGTCAGTTAAAGGAATTTGCATATTGTAGTGTGAATAGTAAATTATGTTTGTTACAGTTACAGAGTTTTGTATTATGAGAATGCGTTAATTTTATATTATTTTGAAATACACAATTGGTTAGTAGGAACATTTCACTTGCGTGTTGTTAAGGTCTCTTATAATCAGAATTGCATTCAGGAACTTAAGATATGAACAGTTGTTATTCAGGAGTATCAGAAATGATAAGGCAGTATTTCTAATTTGAAATGGACCCAGTCTAAAGTACACAGAAATTTTCAGGATTTAGCTTGATGATACAAGAGGTTAGATTTGCTTTCCAAGTTACTGGTCAGACTATTTACCCTGTGATCATCTTATTTCCCTTCGCCACAAACTATCAATTACAAGTTTTCCAAATTTTAATGTTTATACCATTGAAGCAGTGAATTAATTTTTTTCCTTAGGATATTTTTTGTCATACAATCTGTATTATTTCAATTTTCAGACATATATGAAAGCTGTGTGATTCATGTAAAAAGATTGGGGGTGGGGAGAATGCTGAAGAATGAGATTCTTTAGGGAAAACAGAGAAATTTAAAATGTATTATAACATATCTATATTTAACTGATATATCACAAAGACACTATCTTTTCAGACAGCATTGTTCTTTGTACTCTGAAACTGGTTGAGGTACTTTATTTGCATTTTTAATTTTAATTTGGCTTTGTCTATGTTAAATACTTATATTACATTTGTTGCTTCTGTGTTCTAATTAGTCTGAAACGTTTTCATGTTATTGGCAAAGTTTTATTTGTAGTTTGAAAGTGTTTCATTCTCTGATTTCACAATTTTCGTGTTCTAAAATCTTTAAGATGCAACAGTTAAATAACATGGATGAAGTATGCTATGAAAGTGTTTGGAAACAAGTGAAGGCTGGACACCAGGTACTCTGACCTTATATTGTTTCTAGAAATGCTTAATAAAAAACTGTAGATTGTTTGATCTTCAATTAAAAATTTTCCCAAATTTTGAGATTAAGATTTATTTCTTAATTGTTTTGGTCTAATGGTCAACTATGTGTTATAGAAATATTCTTAAGTGATATGAATATCTCAGTATTGAGAGGTCATCATACTTTGTGTACTCTTTTATTAAGAAATTAAGAAAAACTTTGGCCTTTATGTTTTTCCTTTTTTTTCATAATTTTATTAAGCACAAACCTCTCAAAACTCAATTCTAATTTATATTTTTAGATATTAAGGTCTTCATGATGTTATTCTTACTGCTTTTATGAAGTATATTTGAATTGCATTTAATAGATTTTTATATTGTTTAATTGTGTTTAGAAGTTGAGCAATTTCAGTCTGAGGTATGGCCCAGGCCCCTGTAGGCAGCTAGCCTCCAGAAGCTGGTTTAGACTGTGTACTAGTTATTCTTGAACAAAGAAGCTGGAGACAAGGATTACTTATCCACCTTTGATGTTCCTGTCATGGCAACCAAGACTGCCACTTCTGTATGAATGTATGAAGTCGGTGTTGACTTTTTATACTTCTGTATAGCTGAAAATGCTCTGTGGTGATTGTGTAAGTGCAGTTGTTGTTTGAGAGCCAATAAACGTCTTTATGAAATTGTAGCCAGATCTGTGCTGCTCCAAATAAGAATGGGAGTGGGATTGCTGAGACCCCTGTAGGCAGTTAGCCTCCAGAAGCTGATGTAGACTGTGTACTAGTTATTCTTGTTTTTACATGATTAGAAATATCACTTTAATTATGAGTTTCTTGAAAAATATTTTTAAATGTACATTTTTGCATATTTCTTCCTCATAAAAAGAAAGTGATATTGATTTCATAGTTTTTCATAATTTATACATAATTTACTATTTTACCACTTTATTACAGTGATAATTTGTATATTTTTCCAACAGTGTTTTTTTCTTTTCATTTGTGTGAGAGAGTGTGTACATGCTTAAATGTGTTCATGTGTATTTATTTTTGACTAGTGTTTTTTTCTTTTTATATGTGTGTGAAAGTGTATGTTTATGAGCAGGTGTGCTCATATGTGAAGAGTTCCAAGGCTGATGTTGAATTTTTTCTCCATCTCTCCTCTACCTAACTCTTTGAGGCAGGGTCTTTTAACCAACCACAGTTCACAGATGAGGCTGTTCTTACTAGCCAGCTTGCTAAGTGGATCCTGTCTCATCCTTCTGAAGCTAGAATTACAGGAGGGTTACCACACTTAAAGTTTTTATATGGGCTTTCACAAGGTCAACAAAGAACCTCAGTGAGTTGCAGTATTATGTTTCTCGTTCATAAAGTTAGTTTCTCTGCTATAACCAACTGTCATGGTATTAAATTCTACATGTTAGTTTTAAATACATGAGTTTATATACAACTGTCTGAGAAAAATGAAGAATGTGTAGTTCAACATTTTGGCCTTATCTAAAACCTGAATAGACCATTAAGTGTATATAGTATTCTCTTCACTTCTGATTGAAAAGTCTAACTCTGTGTGTGTGTGTGTTTTTTTTTATTCTGAAAGACTTTCTACCTAAATAATTTTACTATGGATATAAGCATAATAACTTATAGACTTGTGGGTTTACTTATGGATCAATGCTAGTAAGCTAGATAGATAGCAATATTTGCTCTTGGACCATTGACATATCTAACTTCACATGAGCAGGTTATCTTTGAACAGCCAGCTACTAATTCTATGAATAAATATGCCTTTCTTTGTTAGTAAGAAGACATCTGATCTGATTTTTTTTCCCTTTACTTACCAGTTAGTATTCAAATAATTAATTGGAAGTTTGATGAGTCTATCTTATGCCTCCTTCATTTTCTAGCTCAAAAAATAGCAAAAAAACAAAACCAACACTTTAGTGAAAATACCTGGCTTTATTTATTTCCTTTTATAAGATTGTCAGGTATCCTGAATTTTTTTTTTGTTTGGTTTCTTTCAGCACTTTGATTTATTATTAGAGCAGTTATTTTTCAGATCACTATTAAAAAGATTGAAATGGAGTCAGGCAACAAATAAATTTTCCTGCTAAATAATTAACATTTTCCTCTTAAAATATTCTGTTTGGAGTAAGTTAGAATAGGGAAGTTTCATGTTCATAAGTCCTGCTGATACTCTACTCTCTGTCCATGCTGTACTATGAGTTTCAGTACCCGGACATCTAAATGTTCATTTCTGTACTTAATAGACTTTATGTGTAGCTTTTCCTTAAAAGCATTGACAATGACAGGAGGCAGTTGTGTTCCACTCAGGCATGTGTGCTGACAGATGGAGAAAACTTTTTCCTGTGGATTTTCAGCATTCTTACTCTGCAAGACTTCAAGCTCTTCTTGACTACTGGGAAATTAAAAGTTGGCGATTAAGCCTTTAATTTTAATCCATCTGCTCAAACTAATGAGAAGTCTCATTTGTGAGCTTCTCTTTGTGTTATCAAATGCAAGTACAGCTTTATCATGCTTGTTAATAAATCCCCTCCTCCTGTGTAACTTGCAAAGTGGGAAAATAATTAATGCCTTAATTCTGTTGAGATTTTCTTTTTATACAAACTTTGTTAAACTTATAGGAAGATATATTAGGAACTTTCTCAAATTATAATATATTTACTAAGTGAACTTTTGTATCAAACTTTTAAAAGAAGCTAAAAATACAGAAGTGTGTCACCATGTTTGGCTGATTTTTTTTTTTTTTTTTTTATCTTTTTGTTCTGTCCCTTATGGTTAGGATTGTATTTTTTCACTCTGTAATTTCTTTTGTTATTTTGTTTATTTTTCATCTTGTTTGTTTATCTGGCTTACTGATTCACTTTTTTCTGTTTGTTTTGTTTTGTTGTTTATTTCTGAGACAAGGTTTCTCTGAGTAATAGCCCTGGCTATCCTAAACCTTATAGGCCAGGCTAGCCTTGAACCCACAGAGATCCACCTGCCTCTCCTGAGTTTGGCACTTATAGACCTTTTGTATCTTAGACCTTTTAATTCAGTAATTTTTATTAAGCTTTCATTTAATCTCAGTTAAGATCTTTCTAAATGCAAATTAGTGTATTTTTGTTTTCAACACAGACCTCTTTTCTGAGCTCTGTAGTCATGTGACCATATATAAATGAGATAAATAATTCAGTGAAATTCATTAGTACCAAATTTGTAATCTTCCCCCTGAAATCTATGGTATTTTCTTATTCCTTAGATCATCAAATAATAGGACTATAGATTTAATTCCATAGGCTAGAAACCTAAAGGCCATTTATACCTCTACCTTAATCTCTCACCAGTGTCTGTTTTATCTTCTAAAAATTTCTTAAAGCTACCCATTTCTCTCCTCTTTCCCTCCTGCATGGTCCCTAACCCTAACCCTAACCCTAACCCTAACCCTAACCCTAACCCACCCTTGATAAGCCATGCTTATCATTCTTATCCTCTGTATAGTTATTGTTAACTCTTCCACATTTTAAATTCTTTTTACTGTGTTTTTTTTTTTGATAAATACAAAATAAAGAAGAAAAAAAAAAGAAAAGAAAAAGCATAGGTCAATGTATAGGGCTTAGATTTTTAATACAATAAAAATAAAAATGTATTAAATAGCAAAAAAAAAGAAAGGGACTTAAAGAGATAGTCAAAAGCCCATCTGAGAGGTCTTGGAATATTACTTTTCACTTTAGAGAGGCCTGGTAGTAATAGAACCAATAATGCTGACTAAGAATTTATAAGCCTATTATCTTTTCATCACCCAATAAGAATACAAAGTACTTTTTAATAAAAATTGACTATGAATTTATTATTTGAGAAAATTATGTTTGAATGTTTAAGAATCATAGTGACATATCTAATAACAAAAGGGAGTATATTAAAAGAGATCCTAGGAATATATTTTGTTTCATTATTTTCCTGAAATCAGAGTATCTTTTATCATGTTCAGTTATAATGGGCTTCCAAGGTCAGTGGCATCTGTAGAAATGAAATTGTTATCATCTAGCTTGCTAATGAATTATATTTGCATAATTAATGGAATAGTTGGATTTACTTTATTTGTTCTACACAATAAATTTTGCTTTTGTGGGGTTGTCTGTAACAATGCTTATGAAAAGCTGCAAAAAGCAGCACTGTATCTAATCCCAGCACTTGGAATGAGAGTATATAGACTGGCACACCCATGGAACTAGCTGGAACAGTGAGCTGCAGGTACAATGAGAAGCCTTGTCTCCAAATAATATCAACAACAACAATAATGTGGAAAAACAACAGAGGCAGGAAAAGACATCAGTACAGAGTCTGACTTTCCCCTGTAAGGGTATGCTCTGTGACCTAAGAACTCACTGGTCCCACTTTTCACATTTTTATTAGCCATGCAGTAGTAACAAGCTGCAGACTGATCCTCTAACTTTTAGCCCTTTGGGAAATGTTTATAATTAAAACTATAGCACTCCTACTCCAGACCACTAAGGCTCTTACCCATATCCCCATGCGAAATCCATTCTGTCTGCAATAATCTGAAATGTGTAATCATTCTAGCATTGCTCAAAAGTCTATGTTCAAGTTATTCTATATCCAAGCCAATCTCAGCCATGAATACTTGTAAAAATTTAAACAAATAAGTTATAAATCCAGAATATAGTTATAAACACTCCCATATGAAAAACGAAGAATGGAAGAATAAGGAGGGATAAGACTGTGATAAAAATTATTTTAGCTCTTCATATAGACAGGTAATTTTTTCAATTTTATATGACGTGTATAAAAGAAAAACAAATCATTTTCTTTTTTATTTATTCATGTATTTGTTATTTGGTGATTTTACATTATGCACCCCATCAAACTCAGTTATCAGTCCTTTCAGTTTCATACCCACTCTCATAATCTCTCCATTTACAAAACTGCCCATTCATGCTGCTCATTTACTTATTGGAGCATAATTAAACTCCTTGTGGCCAGACCCTTAAAGAAAACAAGTCTTTCTTCACCCACACCCTTGCCAGAGCCCATCAATGCAGAAGTGAGGCACTGTGTCATTTAGCTATTTTCTAGTCTTGAGCTCTTGACCTCTCTCTGTCTTTCTCTCTCTCCCTCCCCCACCCCTCTTAATGTCCACTAATGAGTGAGTACATCCCCTGCTTATCTTTCTGGGTTTGTGATACCTCGCTCAGGAGGATATTCTCCATATCCATCCATTTGCCTGCAAATTTTAGAATATCATTTTTTCTTACTACTGAGTAGTACTCCATTGTCTACACATTGTACCACTCCATTGTACCACAGTTTGCTAGTTTATTCTGCAGTTGAGGGGTATCTAGGTTGTTTCCAGGTTCTTGCTATTACAAATAATGCTGCTATGAACATAGTTGAGCTAATGCCTTTGGAGTGTGAATGTGCATCTTTAGGGTATGTATACACCCAGAAGTGGTATTGCTGGATCCTTGGGGAGACTGATTCCCAGTTTTCTGAGAAACCGCCATACAGCACTCCAGCGTGGCTAACATGTTTACACTACTGCCAACAATGGACGAGTGTTCCTCTTCTTCCACAACCTCTCCAGCATAGGCTGTCTTTTATGTTAGCCATTCTGACAGGTGTCAAGTGGTATCTCAAAGTTCTTTTGATTTGCATTTTTCTGATGGCTAAAGATGTTGAGCACTTTTTTATATGCCTTTCAGCCATTTGTAATTCTTCTGCTGAGAAATCACTCTTTAGTTCTGAACTTCATTTTTTATTTGCGTTATTTCGGGTTTCAAGCTCTAGTTTCTTGAGTTCTCTATATGTTTTAGAGATCAATCCTCTGTCATTTGTAGGGTTGCTAAAAATCTTTTCCCATTCTGTATGCTGTCATTTTGTCTTATTGACTGTGTCCTTGGCTTTACAGAAGCTTCTTAGTTTCAGGAGGTCCCACTTATTGATTGTTGTTTATAGTGTCTGTGGCACTGGAGCTATATTCAGGAAGTAGTCACCTGGGCCAATTCGTTGGCGGGTATTTCCCACTTTCTTTTCTATCAAGTTCAGTGTAGCTGGGTTTATGTTGAAATCTTTGGTTCTCTTGTATTTGAGTTTTGTGCAAGGTGATAGGTTTGGATCTATTTGCATTTTTCCACACACTACCATCCAGTTATGCCAACACCATTTGTTGAAGGTACTGGCTTTCTTCCATTGTATATTTTTGGGCTCTTTGTCAAAAATCAGGTGTTCATAGGTGTATGGGTAAACATAGGGGTCTTCAGCTTGATTCCATTGATCTACAAGTCTCAAAACGAATCATTTTCAAAGGAGAAATTTATAGACTATGAGCCAGATTTGATAAGTATACCCATTAGCATGTTAATCAGTTCATTAATCTATAATGAATAAGTCTTGTTGCTAAATTTTACCTTCCTCTTATCTTGTATTTTTTTAAATGGTAGCAAGTTCAGAAATTGTAGATTTTCTTTTGAAACTTTAATAGTTATTTTTATATGATATCTAGGATGGTATTTAATTTTCTTGTAAAGAATCAAAATATTAACTGTTTTCTATCATTTTAGGTTATGGTATTTGTGCATGCTCGCAATGCTACTGTGAGGACAGCCATGTCTCTAATAGAAAGAGCCAAAAATAGTGGCCATATTACCTACTTTCTACCTACCCAAGGACCAGAGTATGGACATGCATTAAAACAGGTAAGTACCAGTGGCCTGAAGAACACAAAAACTATTGTGTATGAGGTGCCTGCTACTCAGGTCTCAATGGAAGATCTACAGTTGTACATTCACACAAGTTCATTTTACATATTTATTAAGTTTTGTGACTTAATCTTTTTAAATATTTAAGTCAACATATAATGTGTTCTGTAATATTTCCATACATATTCTTTGTTCTTACTCATCTTCTAAAGATATATTTTTTAAGACATTTATTAATCTTCTTAATGAATGATAAAGCCACTTGTCATTTCTACTCATGGATATAAGTGAAGTGTTTATTTCTACCTTTTAAAATATAGCTAAGATATAAAATGCATTTGCATTCACAAACTAAGTTAGTATTTAATGGTTTTATTATTTTTTTAAATTGATCAATTATAATTTTTAACTTACTCTGTTTTAGCTTTTAAAGTTAATATTGCCAAGCAAAAGATCTTTAAGAATATAAAAAGATCCTGAGAACAGTGTCTTACCACTTCTTGTTTGTGCAAAGGACTTTTAAATTGTGGGGTCACCTGCATCCTTGTCAGGAAAGCAAAGCCTTGGGCTACCATATCAGCATATGCATATCCCCCTGATTCCTAGGTGATTTTATGCTCATTACAATTTAGAAATCAGTGCCCTAAGTAATTTTAATAGCAACATTATCTTGTGCCTTTTTTTCTTTTAGTGGATTTTACTTAAATATGTCAATCCACTAACAGTTTTGACCAAGATTAGGTAAACTTTGGCATTGTTGTTAAAAATTCCTTATTCATGAAGGCTTGAGAGCATAGCTAGTACTGTCTCTTTATTATGTATGTCTGTTTTCATGTGCTACAGGAGACTGGGTAGTTATAGAGACAGCAAAATACTTTTGCTTTTTAGCTGGGAATGTTTCCTGACCTGAACTTAAACCTATAAAATAAATAGATAGATAGATAGATAGATAGATAGATAGATAGATAGATAAATAGATAGATAGATAGATAGATAGATAGATAGAATGTTTCCTGACCTGAACTTAAACCTATAAAATAAATAAATAGATAGATAGATGATAGATAGATAGATAGATAGATAGATAGATAGATAGATTTTTCTGTTCATGTATTCCAAATATATTTGTGATAAGATTTAATGTGCTGTTTGCTTAATGGCTATAAACTCACAGACCTGATGCTCTGTACTTTTATAGGTCTTAGTTATGTTCTCTAGAGGAACAGAACTGAGATATATATATATATAAAATAAAAAATTCCTCTTAGGTATATCCTGCATCTTGTGTTTAGTTAATTCCAGATGTTGTTTTGTTGACAACCAAGCCATTACACTTAGTGAACATATCTTTCACATATATTGCCTTAGTGAATATATTTCACAATACTGTCATAAACATTTTTCACATATACTGTCTGAGTGAATATATTATTTCACAAGTAGTGACTTATTCAAGGATATTTTGTCATTCTGGCCACATAGTAGATTTCACCATTGTCTTTTAAAGTTTTAAATTCTAACTTGGAGTTAAAGAATTTAAAAATTTAAAAGTAAAGTAAAGTGAAGTGTTCCAAAAGTGAAGAGTAATCAGTTCTAGCTATACAGCTTCCACTTTCTGCTGGGCCAGGGCTTGTCCCAAGAGTTATAGATGAGGCCCAGAGCAAAATCACATTACAGGAAGCTAAACCACACTAAACCCTTAGACATCTCATCATTTCTGAGACTAGCTTTCTCTTCAGTGAGATTCAGTGACTTACTGTACTTTACGAACATTACTGTTTTTAGGAATGTACATGAACAACTAAATATAAAGTGAAGTTAATAAACAACATAATCAAGTTAACCCTGCATGTTACTGTTTTACTGTTGCCTCCCAGAGAGAGTCTGCTTCTGGGAAGTGCAGCTGTTTTAAAATGGAACATACCTCAAACAATAGCTGGTGCTTGTGTTTTTAGAAGTAGACAAATTATTAGGGTTGCCAATCTTTTTGTTTTTAAACCATTGTTTTTAGTCATATTTCTTATTTTAAGTTAAGTGGATATTTTAATTAGAATCATCACATTTTTCTCACTCAAGATCTTAGCTTTTTTTACAGACAATTATTTTAAATAGGCTAATAGTCTAACACTAGATTAGGTATTGTCACCACTTCTCTGCCGACTTTCTCTTAGTTATGGTCACCTATCTGGGTCCAGTTTTTTGGTTTTGTTTTTTAGGTTTGTTTTGTTTACATATGCCATACTTCTTAGGGTTTACTGTTGCTGTGAAACACACCATGACCATGGTAACTCTTATAAAGAAGACATTTAATGGAAGGGGGCTTGCTTACAGCTTCAGAACTTTATTCTGTTATGATCATAAAGGATACCACAGCTGCATGCAGGAAAACTTGCTACATCTTGCAGGTAACAGGAAGTTGACTGGCAGTCAGACTGAATGAAACTTGAGAAAAGATACCTCAAAGCCCACCCCCACAGTGACACATTTCCTTCAGCAAGGCCACACCTCCTAATAGTGCCACCCTCTTTGGGGGCCATTTTATTTCAAACCACAGTACAACATCAAACATTTCTTAATGTTGAAAATACCCAATCATATGAGAAACCTAAAAAAGATGCTAACTAGAAATTTGTAGTGAACAAATTAGAATAACATCACCTGAAAGCTAATTTAAAGGATCATTTTATGGCATTATTATCTCCTATCAATAAAGTACTTGTTTTCTTAGTCTTCATTAAACTAATGGCAACTTGAATTGATTGAGTTTTGTTACTAACTATGTGAGAATTATTGGCTTTATTCATTTTTGTTTTTGCATCTTCAGTCATGTGACACTGTGACCATGTAATATTAGAATTTCTTTTAATTTCTGATTAGTAAAGATAGTGAGTTGGTAGAACATAAAGTAGCTTTCTTTACCTTAATCCTTTATTTTATGCATATACAAAATATCTTCTTAGATTGATGTTTCCTCAGCCAATTATCACTGGCGTGCTTCAGTGATGCCAGTTCATATAGTAATTCTGCAGTTAGTTACAGCCATGGAGAAACCTATCAAAAGGGTTTTTTTTTTTTTTTTTTTTTTTTTTTTAAATATTTTTAAAGATGGTTGTAGAAAATTACCTTTAAAAAGTCACTGACTACTTAGTTGACTTTTTTGGAAGTTTGACAGTAATACCATATAGAATAAAGTCTTTGAATCTAATCATCTCTGGGTATTAATTTAACTCGCCCACTCTAACATGGTCTTTACATTTCATTAAGCATTATATGAAATGGTAAGAACATTTATATCATGAGGGGGTTTTTGTTTAAAATTAAGTAATATTCATCCAACATAAAATGAATACTTTGAAAGAAATGAAGAACAAAATAATCATTTAAAAGGCTGATGGGAACAACAGAATTTAAAAGACCTTATCATAAAAATAGAGAACTCTAAAACAATAAACAAATGAGGCAATATTGATAGCAGGTGTATTGATAGCAAAGTATTTATTTGTAACAGTATGTGCACTTGCTAATCTAGTAACAAACTAAACATGGCATTTCTAGCAAGCAAATGAGGAAAAGCAGACATAGAAGGCAAACAATCTTCGAAGGGAGTAATTAACAGATTATATTTAGGGCTGGAGAATGGCTGTGCAAATTAAGAACACTTCCTGTTATTGCAAAAGATGAGTTTGGTTCCTAATACCTACAGCAGGTTGCTCATAAACCACCTTTAACTCTTCTTCCTAGAGGACTCAACAGCCTCTTCTTGATTCCCCTAGCAATCAGACACAAAATAAACAAATTAAAAATAAATATTTTGAACATTAATATTTGACATACTCATAGATTTTTTTTGAAGCACTGATCAATTTAATGATTTAAAATTAGTTCTAGTATATTTTAAGAATCTTTCTTTTATTTATTTTTTTTATATATCTTTTAAGTCTAACATCCTAAAGGTGGGCAATTTCCAGAGAAAAAGAAAAGCATTAATCTGAACTCATTTTTATTTCCACACAGTCACAATTAAGAAACATATATAAGCTTTACATGTTTATAGTTGTCAAAGGATTTCAAAGGAAAGTGTGAACAACTGTTTAGTTAATATATACTTTATCGGGAATAATGACTTTAAGGGTTAAGGGAATGATTCTGTGGTTAAGAGTGGTTCCTAGCACATGGTGGCTGCAAACATTTGCAACTCCAGTTCCAGGAAATTAATGCCCTCTTCTAACCTCTTGAGGCATCAGGCATGTTTATGGTACACATACATATATGCAATCAGCAGACTCATACTTATAAATTAAGTAAATATTACTAGATAGTAACTTTTATGCTGTATTGGAAAACATTCATTTTTAAATAAATTAACACCAACTCTAATTCAAGTGTCACTGTGACTAGACTAACAAAGGCATGGCTTCTGCTCTTGTGACACTGATAATTTCACATAGCATTTAAAAATTAATAACCATGTATATTTATATCAAACAAAAGTGTGGTAAGTTATATTTTAAGAAAACACTAAGTATTTCATTGCAGACAAAGAACAGAGGCAGATTAAGTTACTAGCCTTGAATTTCAGTGGGTGGACATTAAGAGTAAAAGACATTATAAAGAGAAGAAAGAGACCACAGGTAGTGGAAAACATGATACTTTTGGCAAAGGATGTTCTTTCTCCTTAAAGTGTAAGATGTGCAGAGGGCTAGGCTTATAGATTTGACCAGAATATAAAGGACATTCATTAAAGTCTACATTTTAGCCTTTAGACATTGTGTATTTTTTTTTCCTGAATGGTAATGGGATAAATCATAGGAGGAGATAAGGGAATCTTTCATGTTTACTACTTTAGGCAAATCATCTCCATCACATTAAGATTTCAGCGATGGTTGTCCTGAAGTGTTCTGGGTTGACCGTGTCTTAATATCCTTCTCAATTGAAACCCAGCTCTCCCATTGTTGGAAATTTAAAAACCACCAATTTTTCTAGGGTCTGAATCTCTTGAGTAGCCAATCTTTCTAATGATTCCATGGAATTCATAAGTTTACTGTTCTCATCATTAACATAAAGTCTACACTTCTCTTGTACGATCTTAATATCTGTGTCCAAGATGGGAGACCTGTCTGAAATTTTGTTGTAACCAAATTCCAGAATATTAACTTTGTGTGAAAATTTATCATTTGTAGATTATATATTACGCACTTCAGAGCGCAATTGTTTATTCTTAGACTTCAAGTCTTTCATCATGCCAATTTTAGTCTCATATTTATTATAGGTATCAGACTTTTTTTTGAGATATAAAACATAGAATCAAGCCAAGAAGTAACAGGACTAAGAGCGTGAAGCCCTCAAGAATATAATCATGCAAGAAGTTCTTGATCATAACAGTAAAAAAAATTCTAAATTCTTGGGAATTTGTATTGTCTGCCATTTTTGAAGAAATTATATATTTATATACAATTACTTCAGACTGGGTGTAATGGCAATGCTTGGCCAGCAGATGTCACAGTCGTCGCACAAGATAGTTATGGTGTGGGACTCAAAGTTTGTCTTTCTTTGAAAATAACCTTATGAAAGTCAATTTCTCACAAAATCAGAACAATTTACAAACACACATTTAAGGACACACTGACATTTGTTCTTGCTGACAGACCCTGGCTTGGCTGCACAAGCAGGCAAGCCACCACTGGAAGCAGGAAATACAGTGGGAGAATCACTCCAAACCAGTTTCAGCCTGTTCTGCTGGATAGAGTAAATCCCCTTTGTTAAACAGTTGATTCAATCCTAATCTATCTTGGAACCAATAAGTATCAAGACCAAAGCCATGTGAGTGGCCCTTGGTCTTGGGTGTGGGCAAGGCATGGCCTTTTGCAGCCTGATGCTGAAACTGCAGACACAGACCTGCAGAATATCTGGCCTGACCTAACCTCAAGGTCTGGAAAACCCATGTTGGTGCCAGATATTGCAGAATTACTCACTTGCAATTGATCATATAAAGAATTAATATTTATTAATGGGTTATATAAACACACACTGATACAAGATTGAACCTTAGGGCAATTCCAGGAGGGTTGAAATGTCCCACATGGAGGCAGCAATCCTCCTCAGAATGCAGAACAAACAAGAAGGAAGGTCAGCATGTAAGGGGATTCTCGATGCGGGCAGACCACTCCCCATTCAGAGACCTATGCCTGTAAGCTTCCCTCAATAATGCCTAAATCCCACTACAATGAAGCCTTAATTTTCTTTTAAAAATCAAATCAGAATTCTTTTGTACATTATATTTCATAGAATTAAATACCAACAGTGCAAAAACTAGTTGTTTACACCTATTTAAAAGTAATATTCTTAATATGTACATTCTTTGGCTCATCACTAGTGCATGTGTATTGGGAAATAGGATAGACAACAAATGGAAAATTCAAATTCAAAAATTACAAATTTAAAAATAAAGAGGTTTGGCATGCTGTCACACTCATTTAATCCCATCATTTGAAAGGCAGAAGTGGGTAGATCTGTGGGAGTTCAAGGTGAGCTTGGTTATAAGAGTGTTAGACTACAGTGACACTCTGTCTCAAAAATAAAATCCAAAAGATAACAATTACCCCAGAATCACCCTAGGAGTCTGTGAACAGATGAATAGAATAGGAAAGTTTGATATATATGCACAGTGGAATCTCACTCAACCATAAAGAAGAATGACATTTCATCATGTATGTGAACATGGATGTCCCTGGAGAACCTCACATTTTTAGTGACTCAAGTCAGTTCCTAGCAGGTAACATTTTTCTCTCTGTCTCAAACCTTACATTTTTTTATACATACAGAAAACCATATACAGGGTAGAACAAAACTGCAGGGTCACATGAGGTTCTGATGGGATGCTTGCAGAAGAAACACAGGGGCTGTGGGGGTGGGAAAGATATTTTAACTCAGTTTCAAGCAGTTTCAGTCCACAGTGTTCAGGGCAACAGGAATGTGTAGCAGAAATTCTTCACATGGCTCTGGCCCAAACTAGGATGGCAAGGTATTGATCTTTAAAGGACCAACCAGTCCAGGCAGACAACTCTAGCTCCTAAAGGCTCTATATCCTTCAATTTGTCAACAGATGTTGTCCAAGTAGTCAGACATTGCTAAATATATAATTACTCATAAAGGATGCAGTGTTTTCTGCAGGCAAATGATACTACACAAAGATAAAAAGGAGTACATCCCCATTGAAACATGAATAAGATAGTCTTTTGTTAATGTCCATTAATTTTGATTGGGACTCTTTACAATGTACGTGTTGTCATTTACTTTGTTGGCCACTAGATGGTGGAGTTTACTAATTTATTATACTCAACCTAATTGAATATATATTTTCTTTAGGTGATTGCTTAGCAATTTAAAAAAAAAAAAAAAAAATCAAGTGACCAAAGATGTAGACAGTTTGGCAAGGTTTGGACCATAACTCTAGCCCCTGTGAATTCCCATTCCCTGCCATTTTCATATGTAGGGAGGAAAATAGTCAAAAACAAGCTACTACTGAAAATGACATATTTTTTACCACAACAGTAATATAGTACTCTAAAGAAGCCCTTATTATAGAACAACTTTTAAAAATATTAAGCTTATTAAACTAACATCTTCAATTGTATAGGGATAAGTCTTTATTTAGTGAGTCTCTTCAGTGAGTAACTTATGCAGATCCCGGAAGTTCAAACCAGGCCCAAGAACAGATACCAACAGGGAATTTAATCCATTCAAAGTAATTGTAAGATTGTGGGGAGTTGTGGTCAATACATTTCACTGAAGTTCAACGTGAACACAGCTATAGGTGAACACTGTTGGGTTTCTGCCCTCCTTACATGTAGAAGTCTAAGGGGAATCAATTGATATCTCAGTACAGTCTTCCAGATAGTGGGTCTAGAATGGAAACTATAAATGTAGGGTATGTTCTTCAGAAAGTACTACCTTGTGTGGCTTGTGTCAGCAAGTGAAAGTAGAGTTTAGGATGAAATGCTGTGCAGCCTTGGTCTTTTGACAATTCTGGATTTACTCTTAAAGAGGTGAGGTACAGATGTGCTTAATTTCAGCCAAGCAATTTTGGAAGTATACAAACCATTACAAGATATTAATTGTTTACATGAAGTTATAGCCAGTTTAGATGTTTATGTCATTCCTTTACAATACTGTGTCATGTTTTGCCAAATTATAAGACATAACAAAATGTTTTTTGAGTAAGGCACAATTACCAAGTTATACTTCAAGAAACCTCAAAAGAATGTTTGCTTTCTTTCATAAACACCTGAAAAATAGCAGTAGTTGTTGTTAAATGTTAATTATCTTTTTATGGCTTTTTATGTCTAGGTGCAAAAGTCAAGAAATAAGCAAGTGCGAGAATTATTCTCTGATGGCTTTAGCATTCATCATGCAGGGATGCTTCGGCAAGATAGGAATTTGGTTGAAAACTTATTTTCAAATGGGCATATCAAAGTCCTAGTCTGTACAGCCACATTAGCCTGGGGTGTCAATCTTCCTGCGCATGCTGTTATTATTAAGGTAAGAGCTTACCTCCCTTTGCACATGGATTTGTGTACCTGTTAAAGCAAGCCTCTGAATTGATTTATTTAGAATAATGTTATGATTTGTCTGTTTCATTTACTGTGATTCTGTTTTAGCCAGAATTATTTTCTCCAGTAAAAATCTAGTTTATATTACAGTATTTAACTCTGATTCAGCTGATGAAGGGATTATTTAAAGTACACTCTTGAGATTTTTCCATATTTGCCCAATTTCAGGTTCCAGCTCTTCTGGATTATATGTGTGTGCTTATGTAAATTTTTATTAACTTTTCCTCATCCAGGGAACACAAATATATGCTGCCAAAAGAGGCTCCTTTGTTGACCTTGGAATTTTAGATGTCATGCAGATATTTGGCCGAGCTGGACGACCACAATTTGACAAATTTGGGGAAGGAATCATTATAACAACACATGATAAACTCAGTCATTATCTCAGTTTACTCACTCAACAAAACCCAATTGAGAGTCAGTTTCTGGAAAGCCTTGCAGATAACCTAAATGCAGAGGTAAGAACTTGGGAGTAAAAGGTTGGGGAAAATTGAATTCAATATTTATTTGTAGTACTAGGAACGTAGTGTGAAGAGACAAAATAGGGGCCAGAGACATTGCTCTGTTGTTAACGGTGCTTACTTCTCTTGGAAAAGACCTGGATTTGGTCCCCAGAACCCACATCAGGCCTCTCCGTGAAAGGTCATCCTCAAGGAATCTTTACTAGCATCTGTTTGCACATGCACAGATCCACACACAATGCAGTGCACATACCCATATATATACAAACATGCTTAAAATTATATCTTTTGAATTAGAAAAAAATAGGCTAAATGGCAGAATGTTGATTAATTCACATTAATAAACTGCTAAGAACTTGTAGCTAACTTTGAGATTTGCTCTAGGTCAGAGGTTAGGGAAACAAATCACAATAGTAAGAATGTATATTTGTATTTTGCTTTTCTAATGACATTTTTAAGATTTATAAAGCTACCTTATTTTATTAGATTGTTTAATAGCTTTGTTATTAAAATTTTATATAAAACTGTACTTTTACCTGTGAGTATCTTAATTTGCTTTGTACTTTTGTTAGTGCAACTTCTATCCTCAAACCTAATTGATATCAACAGCCTAGATCTAACATCTTGACTGGCAAAGAATATGAACATTTAACAATTTAAAATACATATGTCAAACATTAACTATGCTATGACTGTTTTCCTGGCATCTTTAACTATTGTTGTGGTACTCAGCATTTTTCTATGCCATTTTCCTTTCTTCTCCTGAAGTTGTCTTAATTATTTCAGTAGCTATATATAAGCATGAACTAAATGTAGGAAATACTCATAGTCACAAGTGTGCTAGTTTTATACCACATACTTACTAAGAGCTTATATAAATGTCTGTTACATCCTATTCCTGTTCTTTATGTTTCCTCTCTAAAGAATGAAAAACAAACCCACTCAGTTGTTTCTGTTAAGAATAGTGGCCAAAGGCAGATCAAAGTCCACAGTGCAGTTGCATCCAAAGAGGGGTAGGTTTTGCAGAAGGGTTCAAAGGAAAAAAATGTATTAGGTGCCAGGCTAACACACACACATACACACTCACAAATTGTCTGTGAAAGCTCTATTAGAGGTCAGAAAGATAGCTACATGTAGGGAGGTATGATTGGAGATTAGCAAAAAGAGCCAATAGGTAAAGGCATTTGCCCCAAAGCCAAGGACCTGAGTTCTTTCCTCAGGACACACATGGCAGACAGAAATAACCAAGCACTGCGCATTGTCTTCTGACCTCCACATGTGTGCTGTGGCATAAATTTTGCATGTAGATACACACTAATAGGTATTTTTGAGTGAAATGGGAAGGGTGGTGAAAGATATTAGTTTCTCTTAGCAAGATTACAGGATCCTAAATGAGGCTAGGAAATAACTTCTGACCCCAAAGACAAGTTATAATAGTTCACTATCTGTTCTTGTTGACTGTGATTGAATAGTTTAAATAACTAAGTATAAATAACTTGGATGCCTCATGAGTATTCCTTTTTTTGTCAGTCATCATGCCCAGGAATATCTTCAGTTATCTGTAACACCCCAAGATTACTAGATGACTATTAGGGGCAGGAGGGGAAAGGGAGTTTGGACAAGGGGATACATGAATAAAAAAAATGAGACTTTATTCAAAAATTTAAAAAAAAAATACTATCTAAATAAGAAGAGTGGCGTTCACATATATCAACTCAAGGACCAATAGATGCTGATGTTACACAGTTCCCTAACCTATTCTTTTTCATTGCAATTACTTATGGTATTTTATCATAGCAGTAACAACCCCAATGAAGATAGATCTTAAATTTCATGGAAACTAAATTTTACTAAACTGAAAGCTAATATCTTTGACCACTTTTTAAGTAGCAAACCCACCTGTTGTTGTAAGCATATAGAAGATATAAACTTAGTCAAACACTCTCCTTTAGAACAATGGAAGAGTGTCAGTGAAACTAGCCATACCCTGAGAATCAAAGTAAATAAGGCTCCATATGCTCATCTGCTCATTATTAACTACTTAATACTTTGCCGTTTTCAGAAATGTCACATAACTCTGAGCATAATTCTATTTATAATAAAGGCCATCCATACTTTGAGAATTTTAACCTTTATAATGAGGCATAGTCACCACTAATTTTTTTGTTTCCTTTGGTCTACTGAAATGCATTCTTGTCAAATTTCCTGATAATAATAAAACTGGAATGTGAAATTAAATTTGGTAAGACTGGAAATCAAATATAAATCAACTTATTGCATGAATCTCTGCTGTATTATTAAGGTCATGGATTTGTGTTCACATCTTTTTAAGACTAAAAATAGGCAGTTGTTAATGCAAACAAATTAAGTATTTGTCTTTGACATTATGAATATAATTTAAATTAATTAGACAAATACATTAAGTACAATTTTTAGCCAAATGTTTTATGCATGTATTTACTCACTGACACCTAATGAGGTAACTCCATAATCATAAACCTGAAAGGTCACAAGTGCATTCTTGAGTTTGCACTGAGAGAAAAGCAAGTGTTTTAAGTTTATTAATATGTTTTTAGAAGACATCCGTATGTTTCTACTGTATTCTAATAAGCCACTCTTTAAGTCTTGGGTAATTTCCCTATATTCTAACACTTGTTCTTCAGAAGAATTCCATACATGCAGAATATTGTACAGATACCACTTATGTATAAAGGCCTCACAATGTAATCATGCTTCTTCAGTCTACCTTCAATTACTCTCCAGCACAAGTCCTTTCCCCACAAAGGCATTCCCTTGTCCTCATCGCCTTCCTTGCCCAGTTTTTCTTGTTTTAGCTTATTGCTTTTACTTTTTTATTTATAAAGTAGTATACTTATTGATTTGTGAAAAATTCCACTTTGATATATACATAGCACAATTCATTTGCTGATTTTTTTTTTGATAGTCCTTTGATACTCAACCCTAAAATCTTAGTTCTAGCTTTGAAAGAAATAAATGATAGGATGAATTTGCTTATTTAGATTTTATATGGTTTTGACTAACTTTCAAAACATACATATATTACATATAATCAAAATATCCTTGTAAATTAAACTTTCATATGTGAATTAAATATGAAGTATTGCTTAAGTCTTATTTAAATTTACAAATGTGGTAAATTATATTTTATTTATTGGACTATAGTGTATTGTATTATACACTAGTACCATTTTCATCATTCATACATTCAGTATTTGAAAGCCATTGTTGAATGTGAGTCCACTGTAAGGCATGGCTATTGGATTTATAATAGTCATCCCAGTGGTTATATGTTCCAACCTCAAAAAGAGAGATTTCACTTGGCCAGTGACCATGATCTTGTGCAAATATCCTTGTGAAGAGTGTGCAGGTTTACTGCTAACCTCTAAGATGAATGGAAAAATTTCAAGGAAAATGTTGTCACCAGGTGGCAGCTTATAGTTAGAAGAAATTTTTCATTTCTGTCATAAGATGGCGATAAAAGACTAGCCTCAAACTGTGATATATCATGAAACAAACATGTATTTTCTGTTTAGTTTCTTTTCTTTATGTGAATGATTAGAAGATTTGCTTTACTTAAGCGGATGAATGATGCCTAGTCCCTCCTTTCTTTTCATCATATCAGAGGAAGTAACAGCATTAATTACTCTCATTAATTTCCTGATCAAGCTTATTTTGTGTTTTGTAAAATCTTCATTTTAAGATAATGGTATATGATCTTAAGGTGAATAGGTTATACTTCATATGCCTCTACACACACACACACACACACACATACATTTTAAACTAGCATAGCAGGAGTAGTTTATTGGGCATAGCATAAGAAGAAAGCAGGCTAGACAAAACCTAGAATACTGCCTATACCAAAACCTCTGCTATCATGCATTTTAAATAGGAGAAGGGGGTGTCTGGTGTTTTATTTTTAGTCATATCATTTATTCATATTTTTACTAATTTTGCTAACTTCTCAAAGGAATATTTTAAGACCAAATGTCTAAGGCACAATGCCAACAAAACAAGCATGATAAAGCCTTTTAGAAGACAATGCAGGTTGGTGAAGGAAAAAGAAAGTGAGTGCTGTAGGAGCTATTAAAAACAAGTATGTTTAAGTCAGCACTGCACCTGCTGCTAATAGTAGGAGAATAATAATAATAATAATAATAATAATAATAATGGCAAGTTTCTGTTATAATAATGAAATAATCATCTGTTTTCACCATGTGGATAATAGAACCGTAGAAGGAATTGCTAATATACCATGACTTAACTAATTTTTTTCTCATGCCCACATGTACACAATGTGCATCTAACATGTAATAAGCTTTGTGTGGGTTTTTGCCATTTGTTTATTTTTTGAGGATGGTCTTGAGCCTAGATTGGCCCGATTTACAGCTGTCCTCCTATTTAGCCTTCTGAGGACTGTAATTATAGGTGTTCCCATTGAGTATGTTTAATCCTTTTGTGAACATCATTCAATATAGAGCCATATGATATTTAATTATTAAAGTAGTTATTAATTAGATACCTTATACTATAGTAGAAACACATAAGAACATCAAATTATAGAGATAGAAAATTTGGATACAAATAGATTTAATTCAAACAAGTTTTGTTTACCTATTCAGAATAGAAGCATTTAACTGCCCTAACTGTAATTCTTTAGTAATTATTATATAGCTCCTGTTGACTTAAATGTATTTCTTTTGCATGGCATGGGTAGGACAGTATTATGGATTCAGGCCATGGCCTTATGTGTGCTAAGTATACTTATACCACTGGGCTACATTACCTCCACAGAATATATCTGACAGAATTAGTTATATGAAATTAAAATTTTAAGAATAAAACAAATACGAGGTTTTTTAATATAAATGCTAAAGTGATTTTCCATATTTCGCCTTGTAAAGTTACATAGAAATAAAGCAAATTGAAGTTTTAAGTTTTTTTAATAGTAGAACCTTAGTTACTTTTTCTTAATTGCTTTTTTCCCCGTCTAAATGTAATAATTTATAAAGAACATATTTCTTCTTGTTTAATACAGCTAAAGATTTTTAGAAAAACTACAGGGTCATGTTTAACACTTGGAACACTATTCCTGAACGCACTGTTGCTTCTTCACCAAAGTGTCTCATTAAAATTCTGTTAATGAAACCACTCACCATATAATACTTGTCTTCTTTACACAGATCTCATGTCAGTTGTACTTTTAATTTTTTGATTGTTGGTTTCTGTTGTTGAATAGAATAATTTATATTTAACTATGTAAAGATGTGTTGCTGTGTCACCTTTCCTGCCTTAGGCAACTGATTGGTCTAATAAAAAGCTGACTGTCCAATAGCTAGGCAGAAGAGGGATAGGTGGGACTGGTACACAGAGGGAAAAGGGGATACACACAGACAGATAGGGAAGAAGCAGGAAAGCACCATGGACAGTAAGTAGGTGAAGTAAAGGGGCCTTGGGGCAGCACATTGATTAATAGAAATGGGTTAATTAAATTAAGGGCATGGGGAGGCTAGCTAGAAATAAACATAGACTATGGCTAACCCTTTATAATTAAAATGTCTCTGTGTCATTATTTGGGGACCAGTGGTCCAAGATTGCCTGCCTGGGGTTTTGTTAAATTAATACATAGCAAAAATACATTAAAGTGTCACATTGTACAATACTTTCTGAATGTAATCTAAAACATTCCTTTTTTTTTTTTTTTTTTTTTTTAAACCATAGTGTACATATAAGTTTTTTCCTGGTAATAAAAGCACATCTTTTATTATTATTATTTATTATTCATCATTGGATTTTTCTTTTTCATCTTTGGTGGCATTGTCATTGGTTTAACAGAGAAATCTTGTCACACTTTCGCCCAAGCATGCAAGGCAGTGTAGATGCCATGTTTGGGAAGTCATTTGTGTGTTTGTGTGTGTTAGTATGTATAATTTTTTTTCTTGTTGTAGAAATGGTTACTGATTTCTATTTTTATTTCACTTGTGTGTCTATCCTAGTGGTAATGGCATGTTTAGATATAAAGCCAACTTCCCTTCTGTTGGTTTTGATAATAACTGCACAGAATAAGTGAAGTACATGAAGTATTTTGTTATCATTATTCTAGTTTATGAACATTAAACTTTTCAGACGAAAGTTAGTGAAACTAAAACAAGTTGAGTAATGAATTTAATAAGGAAAACAATAACAGGAGAGTCCTTAATACTGTATTATTTAAAGTTCACCCTTGGAAAAATAATCAAAACCCATAAAACTGAGGAAATTTAGTTTTTAGACATTATTTCTAATGTATTGTTTTCAATTAAGTGAGCCAACAGTGATATTTAATAAGTTGAAAAATTTATGCTTACCAATGTGCTTGCCTTTTAAAAAGAATACAATACAATGACTTGTTTTTTAAACTTAATTTATGGCAAAATAATCTTTGCTATAATATTTATGTATGTCCTTAACGCATTACTTTAATTTCAGGGTTTTTTTTGTTTTTATTTGCAGATTGCTCTAGGAACAGTTACTAATGTGGAAGAAGCAGTGAAGTGGATAAGTTACACTTACCTCTATGTGCGAATGAGAGCAAATCCATTAGCATATGGCATCAGTCATAAAGCATACCAGGTAGAAAGCTCATTTGCTGGGGAAGAAAGAGGGGGTCTCAAGCCTTCTTTTGGTTTTGTGAGCCTTTCATAATGTCAAAATAAAAAATTGTAATTTTTGCCTCATTTAAAAAACAGTTAAAAACCTGGATGAAAATTTCAGAGCTTTATTGTTTGTTCAGAAAACAGTCAAAAAAATGAAGTGGACCCTGATAATTATGTTACTTCCTTTAAATTTCTTCTACCACTAATATTATTAAGTTCTTATTTATGTTATGTTCAAGCCATTATAAAATATGTTATCATTTGCTATTGGTATTTTCCTATGTTTGTTTTTAAACTCATGTATTTAGCTTGGGAGTAAACTGAGCAGAAAGAAATTTATGGCCATGTTTTAATAATGGCATATGTTATATATAATCTGTTCTTCTTATCAAGGCACTTTATTCCTATTCTGTAATTTTTAAGTGGTAGCAGTGATGAGTCATTGTAACTTTTTGAGACCAGGATCACTTTCATGAATCAGTGCAAAGGCAGACTGAGAATTGGATACATGTGGTAAAAGCCTTTCTTATGAGCTTTATGGTTGTGTGGTCCATGTGGTTTACAGACTCCACATGATCTTGGTTTTGATTTTCTTTTTTCCCTTTAGAACTCTGCTTATATGCTGTAAGTGCTTCCTAATTACAGATGAAATCCTGTTGTGGTCTAACAAAAACATTATTGCTGTCATTATGTGAATATTCACTTATCCCAAGTCAAAATTATCTAAAAAGTTTAACTGAAGATGTTTCTCCATTTACTGATAACACATATCTGATCTTGTTACCAAAGCCAGTCATGGAGCTTTTCTTTTGTTGTTTCTTTTCCTGTGCAGCAGATTTTATAGAACTTAAGATAGAAGCAACACCTAATGCTGAGGCTGTTGTGTAATATCTCTGGGTTTTCTAGTTTAGATTTTTCTCTTTACTTCTACCTCTTTTTCCTTCATGGAATGATGCTGAAGTTGATTTGTTGCTAAATGTAAGTGCATTATAACCTCTAACTTAATACATAGTGACTAATATTAACACTGGCTGTTCCATTACAAATATAAACGTTGTGAGAATTGAGGACATGATGAAAATTTTCAAAAGGGCTAAAACTAAGCATGGTATTTACATGGTAGTTTGAATGAGAAGTAACTCCTTCCTGTGTTTGAACAGTTGTACTATTGGAAAGGCTATATGATAGCAGATTTCAGCCTGTGGGTTTCAACCCCTTGGTGTTAGAACTAATTACATGCCTTTCTTACCATGATGGACTCTGTTCCCTTGTAACCCTAAGTTAAGCTAAAACTCAAGGTACTTTGATTGGCTGTTTTATCACTGCATCAGAAAATGTAACTAGTATAGAATATATTTTTAGGCACTAAGAATACCAAATCTTATAATAACAGCATACCATTTTTATCTTAAAATATACTTGATATTATATGTCACTTTGTATAGTTCTCCAGTATAAAAAATACTGGGACCTTGGGACCTCCTGCCCTTGCTGTGGAGGAGATGGGGAGATGTGGAGGAAAGAGAGTGACTGGAGGGGGTGGGAGGGGGAAGGTACCTTGAACAAGGATATACACAGATAAAAAATGTGACTTTATTCATAATAAAAAATATTGAATTAAGAAAAAGAATACTTTTGGTGTAGTTTCCAGTATTAGCTATCTATGTATTTTTGTTGTTGTTGTTCGTTTATTTATTAATTTGAGGGAGAGGCACATGCTAGAGGTTAACTTGAAAGAGTTGGTTCTTTCCTTTCACCATATTGGTTTCAGGCATCATATTGAGGCATGAGGCCTGGTGACAAATACCTTTATCCTATGAACCACATTATCAGTGTCTTTAACTTTGTATTATTTTGTTTATTTATGTATTGTGGTTTATTGCTCAATATAAATTTGTAAGGATAAAATCTTACTAATATAAATTAAGTAGTTTAATGTATATTTAATGGATTTGTAACATGTTATTAATTAAGTATTTATATTAGAGAAAGCAATACAGCCTGTCAAAGTCAACAATGAAAACTTAACAACTGCGGACATAGCTTCTAAAGTGTACTGAATTCCCCTTTGGTTCATTTTTCTGATTTTTAAATTTTATTTTATCTCTAATGAAGACCTAAGTTGAAATAAATGACAGCAGTATTAATTCTAGATTTGAAGATGCTTTTTATGCTTTATTTCATTACAGGTCTTATTTTACCTCATTGCTCATAACTAATAAGGAATTTTAAAGACTGTATGTGTACATGTATGAGTGTGCATGTGGGTGCATACAAATACATATAACAGTAGGAGCAGTTTTTCAGCCAGGTGGTATCAGCGCATGTCTTTAATTCCAGAACTTGGTTAGCAGAGGCAGGTGGATCTCTATGAGTTTGAGGCTAGCCTCTTTTATAAAGTGAGTTCTGAAACAGCCATAGCTTTTACACAGAGAAACACTGTCTCTCAAAACCAAAAAGAAAGATAGAGTAATTTTTCAGATATTGGGTTAAATTCTACAGTTTCTGCCTATAAAGAATGACTAAACACAGGCCTGTAACCCCAGCTCAGGGAGGGGAGGAGGGATTCTAGACTACTTTGTGAAACCATCTCAAAACTCCAAAGCAACAACAAAAAATGTATTGTAATAGATTCAGTACCATATGAGAAATATACAATCTTCTTTTCTTCTTTGTTTCTATTGCTGTTACCCTAAACAAAATGATTTTCTCACCAAGAATTCTGAAAATGCATGGCCATTTATTCAAGAACAATTGAGCTACTTTTGGAATAATGTACATTTATTTTTATGGATATTGACTGGGGAATGCACTCTCACCACTGAATATCCATGAAATGCTAATAGTAATGCTCATGAAATAGTAATAGGACTCTTAATTTTAAATCTCTATTTGCTTTTTCATAAGAAGGAAAATATCTTCATATCTAATGTCAAATGTTTATTATCCTGGATACTAAAGCTATATCTATATTAGATTCTTAAAAAAAACTTGTTAATTTTTATAACTAGGCATATGTGCTGACATTCTAAACACTTTGATACATTTATGTATGCTAACTCTATTTCTTTCTTATAGATTGACCCAACGTTAAGAAAACATCGAGAACAGCTAGTCATTGAAGTAGGACAAAAGCTGGATAAAGCTAAGATGATTCGTTTTGAAGAGCGAACTGGTTATTTTTCTTCGACTGATTTGGGTAGAACTGCTAGCCACTACTATATTAAATACAACACCATTGAGGTATTGTTAAAAAAATACAGTAATATTTTCATTTTATATTCAAATATTTTCTAGACTTTGGAATAAACTGATAATTCAAAATAACAAAAACACCTAATAAAAGAAAATATATTTATACTAATTTAATAATACCCTTAGTTTTGACAAGATACAAGTAAGATTTTAAATAGTCTGGGCCCTTTGTCAAACCAATCAGTGAACTTCTAAAGCATGTAGAGCATATTGCTCAATCCTGAAGAATGAATACCAGAATAAAATAAATGGGAAGTGATAATTTAATGATTTTTTTAATAAAATGTAAAAAAAATGAATTTTATTACAAGCCATTGGGTAGAGTTAAAGTAATAATTCAGCAGGCCATGCTGACTGTATTTTCCAAATGCTGCTTTTTCAAGGATGGTTATGGATGTGGGAATCTTATTTTGGTGGTCTCTAAGTTCAAGTCCATCTCCACCTCCTGAGTGATGGCTACTAGGTGTGTGCCAACATACCTAGCTTACTCATTGCCTTTTGAGTTTGATCCTGTGTCAGAAGAGATGCCACCCTTTTAATTTAAACTGTATTCTGTATGTGTGTGTGTGTGTGTGTGTCAATGCATGTTGGGAAGGAACAGTGATTAATCATGTGAGAAGATTTAAATTTGTTTAGGTTAATGGGCATGTTTTGAATTTTATATTGATTTTTAGTTAGCAGCTTTATAAATAATGGAAAAAGAAATCATTAGATTTCCTTAAATGCAGATACATTAATTTATATGAAATTTAGTTTTATACCTGTTTATTATTTGCTCATATAGAGAGCAGGTCTTAGAAAATAATTCATTGTGCTTACTAGATTGTCCCTATATTTTTTGAAGTAATCCTTATGTATCAGTCAGATTTCTTTTAAATCTTTGACATATATTATCTTACCACTGTGATTTGGGGATTCTTTAACCCAATAACCAATGTTTTACTCCTTCAATCATCACCCACTAACCATCTGCTCATTTTCTCCATTGCACAATTTTTCTTTCATGTTCTCTCATCAGCATACTGCTGCCACGCCAAGTTTCTCTATTGTTTTATTACTTAAATTTTTCATTAATTTTACATCACCTTCCCCTTCCACCTATTACCTTCTCTTCCTCTATCTCCCTCTGCCCACGCAATCCACCCTTTTTCCACTTTTGTTTAGAAAGGAGCAGACTTCCCATGATGCCAACAAAACAATGGCCTATCAAGCTGAGATAATACTAAGTTCCACTCCTTGTACTAAGTCTGGGCAAGCCAACCCATTATTAGGAACAGGTTCCCAAAAGCCAACCAAAGCCGTTAGGGACAGGCCTCACTCCAACTTCCAGGAGTCCCACAAGTAGACCAAGCTCCACAACCATCACACATATGCAGGGACTAGGCCTGTACCATGCAGACTCCCTACCCATCAGTCTGTCAGCTCCTATGAGCAGGCTAGTTGCTTTTGTGTGTTCTCTTGTGAGGACCCTGACCTCCCTGGCTCCTACTCCTCAACAGGATTCCCTGGGGTCAGCCTTATTCAATGCAAGTTTTAAACCTGTTGCAGTTCTTCCAGAATTCTCATCCTCTATCTTCATTGTAAATAATCTTTAATTGCCTTTCTTCATCCAAATTTCATTGATAAAATCATTATTACGAGAATTAGCAGATTACTGTTATATATTAATTTCTCTGAATTTTTCATGATACATGGTTAATTTAGTATCAGTTAATGATCCAGATGAGATTTCTGTATATCTGGGCCCGAATGATTTGATGAACATTTTTAGGCATGTAATGTAGATTTTGGTTAGTAATGGCTTTTATCATTTTGCTTTTAAGGATCTTCTTTATTTGATGATTTCTGTAAAGTGAGCATTTGGAATATAACAGATAGCTATATGATCTAGGCTGTATTTCTCTTAAGTGTATATAATACTTCATTGGTCTTCTAATTTTAATCAAACATAATGTTTATTTTGGCAGACATTTAATGAACTCTTTGATGCACACAAAACAGAAGGTGATATCTTTGCTATTGTCTCCAAAGCTGAAGAATTTGATCAAATTAAGGTAAGATTACTTGAGGTTCAAATCCAATATATATGACATAAATATATTTAATTCATTTGACAAAAATCATAATTGATTACAATTTCTCACACATATGAATTAAGCAGCATATTATTACATTTAGAGTTTTCAGCATCAACAATATCAACTATCCTAAAATTATACTATATTTTTGCTCCTAATCAGTAATTTTGTAGATATTATAGAACTGAATAAGCTGGGGTAGTCATTTACCCTTTAGTCCTAGCATTTAAAAGACAAAGTATCTCTTTGAATGTGAAGCTAACCTGATCTACATAGCAAGTTCTGAGCCACCAGCTTTAGTTACACAACGAAGCTCTGTCTCACAGAAAGGTGTAGAGAGAGGCAGGAGAGAGAAACTATTGAATAAGTGCCTTTGGACAAGTAAAAGGTAAAATTCATTGAAGAAAATACAAAATGCTTGCATGATTTAAATTTAGATTTAAATATTTCTGCACTATCCATATTGTAATTTAATCTCATTAATAATAAAAACTTCAATACTCTGGAATATGAAATAGTATAATTTTTAGGTATGAGTGTGTTATAACTTATAAAAATGTGACTATAATGAATACATTTGAAGATAATCAAGTTTGCCCTAATTCAGTTGGGCAAAGGTTTAACTCTGATCAAATAAAAAGAAAAAAAAAAAAGGAAATTTCATGAATTTAAAGATAGTAATGTCAGATGATTTAATTTTTATGGTATGGCAAATAATTTTTTATATGTCAATGGAAACTTTAATAGTAGTTGTAAATAATAAAATATAATTGTATCAGCTTCAAGAAAGGTTCACATTGTATTTTACAACTACTCTTGGGAATTGTAGTGATTTTAATACTAACAAAGGAAAACGTAATATAAAGAGGAAGCTTGTAAAAAGTTTAATTTGAACAAGATAACTTTTCTTGATTCAGTGAAACTTTTAATATAAAAATCTTACCTCTTCTAGGTCAGAGAAGAGGAAGTAGAAGAGTTAGATGCCTTGTTAAACAATTTCTGTGAACTCTCAGCCCCTGGAGGCGTGGAAAATAGTTATGGGAAAATAAACATCTTGCTTCAGACCTACATTAGCCGAGGAGAGATGGACAGTTTCTCTCTCATATCAGATTCTGCATATGTTGCCCAGGTAAGATTCTTAATCTATTACCATTTTTGCTGATTTTTGAACACTGCTAAATGAGCCCATGATACACTGAGAATACGGACAACTGCCCTTTTGTCTTAAACCTGTTTATAATCATTTGTGTATCTCCTATGCAACCTTTTCTCATAGATCAGGACAGGAATTCCACTTTGCTATAACAAATTTACTGTTAAATATGATTTAATAAATGTGTCTCATCCCAGATATATATTTTTTAGGCCTCTCTTAAAAATAAGTAATCTAAATATCAAAATATTTATTCACATGATTCTTAAACTAGTCATAGCTATTTCTTTTGCAGTGATGATTTAAGGTGTTTATATACCCCCTACAGCTTCATTTTTGTGACCAGGATATATAAATGCTTGAAGGGATAGGAGAATCTAGGGTTCTAACACTCCCTGATGGTGGGGCATGTGTATTTGTGCTTTGGTTGTTTTTATATAAAGCATATAATAGAATAATACATGTCAAAAAAATAAGTAATCTTGAATGGTTTGTTAGCACTCAACTTAGGTGGATTTTTGTGAGTTCAAGACCAGCCAGGACTAGATATTAACAACCAAACTAAGAAATAAGAAAAGGTGATCTTCTCTACAAGTGATACTTAAAAGTTGAGAGCTGAAAGGCAACAGGTCCCTAAACTAAAACTATTTAACTTAAAAATTTTTAAATTCTTTTAGGAAATGGAATAAAGTAAAATGCTTTATTTTGTGCATGTGCCCTTCCAGGTAGACATAGCTTATAAAACAAAATATGTTTTTTTTATTTTTAAGTATACATTTATACTTTTACTAATGTCTTTCTTAAAGTGATACAAAATTGAAACTAAATCTCATTTAGAATGTGTGAGATTTCCTCTCTCTCTCTCTCTCTCTCTCTCTCTCTCTCTCTCTTTCTCTCTCTCTCTCTCACACACACACACACACACACACACACACATATTGAGACAAGATATCACTGTACATCCCTAGCTGGCTGGAAAATTACTATGTAAACGAGTCTGGCAATAAAAAAATTCACAAAAATTCATCTGCCTATGCCTCTGCCCTTCCCAGCACTGAGATTAAAGATGAGCACTACCACTTCAGGCTTTTATGTTAATAATTTTGTTCAAATTAACATAGAAAAAGATCATGTATGTATTACATGAATATTAATAGTCATGAGTATTCAGGAAGGAGGGTTTTAAGATAGCTGAAAGTAGAAGATATTTAGAAACATGAGCTCATTGGTAAACAGTTTACATGAATGTATTAATTTAATCATAACTGAGAAACTAAGTGATAGTGTCAAAGATATGTAAAAGGAAAACAAATGAAAAAGGTTTCAAATTCTCCACATACACTCCCCACACACACACACATTATGATTTTTATGAAAGTCAAGTTTCTGTGGCTGAGCCTTGGTGTTTAATCCTATGTTCAATACCTGGAACCTACATGCCCTCAGCTCTCCTTTGACCTACACACACACTGTGAAGCCCACGTGTGAGTGTGTACCCTAATAATTGTAATGTCTTTTAAAAAATGATTGACCTGTGTTTATTATTTTAAGATGTACAGATCATTAATTTGGCAACTTTATTATCTATTTTATATCATTTCCTATTAAAATACTTGGAGTAGCATTTACCTTTTGCTTTTTACAAGAACAAATGGAAATGACGTGGGAAAATATGTTTTGCTAGTTATAATAACCAAAATATCATGTTATTGCCCTCTGGTGCTTAATAAAATACATTTCTTTCACTTCTATTAAGTATCAACACAATCCTTAACTATATGAGCATTATTTAAGAAGATAATATTGAAGAAAAGAGTTTCTTAGAAGACAAATGCGCATTTTCTCTAAAATTAGAGACTTCTTAAGTTTTTGGGGTTTTTTTTTAACCTTAAATTTACAATGAGTCTTTTGTTTACCATTTGAAATAATTATACTTTTACTATTATTTTGCCTAGATTTATCACTTTTCATTTTCAAATATAGAAGTCTATAGGTAATACAAAATATCTCTTAAATTTAGGACTGTGAAACTAGTCTTTCAGCCCCATCCATTTACCTACAAATTAAGGTGTGTGCCACCTCAGCCCAGCATCGTGTCATTTCTTGATGGTTACCATTATGACTGGGATGCTACTGTTAGTTTTTATAAGAGAAGCTCCTCTTTGTATTGAGTGGTGGGGAATGCGGAGAGTTGGTTGTTCAGGGTACTAAGAATGAGTGGTAATTGAATGCTTAGCCCTAAATTAGGGAAAGGCTTAACCAGCCCTGTACTTTACTTTTGAGCTTTGGCTACTAGTGGAATCTGGGCACGGTATAGTCATTGTCTTCAGTGTGCCCACATTGGAGCAAACCTTGCTTCAATGCACTGTTCCAGGCCTGTGTACATATTCACAGCCATGCTTATATGTAGTGGATCACAAAACAAAACAAAATGACCTGAATGTGAGAACAGGTCTTGCAGAGAAAAGAAGAGTGCTGACAAGTTAAGAGGAGCATAGTGGGGAAAGGAGTGTAAACTATATATACTCTCCATAGTATACATATATGGATCTGTCAAAGAATAAATTTAATAAAAATTACCTGTAAAGAACTAAATAACGGGCTGGAGAGATGGCTCAGCGGTTAAGAGCACTGACTGTTCTTCTGGAGGACCTGAGTTCTATTCCCAGCATCCACATGGCAGCTAACAACTGTCTGTAATTCCAAGATCTGACACCCTTACACAGTTATACATGCAGGCAAAACACCAATTCACATAAAATAAAAATATTAAAAAAATATATTAACAAAAGAACTAAATAACTTTTAAATTAATTATTAATAAAATAATCTCTAAAGATAATGAGAAAGGAAGGTGACAAAACAAGTGGAATAAAGGTGTTGTGGTAGTTTCAAAGAGTTCTATATATCCAGAGACCACTGTGCTTGCAATCTTAGTGGCAGGTTAGAGTTTTGTTTTTTTTATCACTGGCACTAAATAGACACCAAATAGTTGTTTGTTATTAATCAGTTATTAGTCTTTTAGAGGCTTAGTTTTTCAAGTAATAAAATCAAAATATTACTATCAATAACATAGTTGCTGTGAAGTTAAATGAGTGCTCCTTTTGTAGAGCTAGTTACAGTGTTTGCTTTATAAGGAACCATTGGAATAACCATTTAGCAATGGTCACTGCCCTCACCAGTATTTCCTTTGTCATCTTTCCCTCATTAATTTCTCTCCTGGCAGGAGATCTCATTTAAATAGCTTAAACAATTTACTTAAACAAAGTGCTTAAACAGGGAATCTCAACCTGTTCCTTACATTCTAGGTAATTGAGCAACCTGTCAACTACCTTGTTTGCTTTTTGTCTACCTATTTTATTCCTGCTTAGAAGATACAAGGAATGAGCTTTCTGGGAATGTAGAAATGCACTGCCCCTGAGAGTTTCATAAATAACATGCACACAATAGTGAAGTGGCTACTTTTATTCTAACTGAAGATAATTAAGGAAATAAATAAGAAAAGTTGTTGCCCATAATTGAAGTACATAGCTTGATTTCTCCTTCTTCTGGGCCCAGTTGGAATAATAAATTTACTGACATTATAAAGCACATTGTTATCTAACTACCAATCTTCCCCTTTTGTTCTTCAGAATGCAGCTAGAATTGTCCGTGCTCTCTTTGAAATTGCACTGAGGAAACGTTGGCCCACTATGACCTACAGGCTTCTGAATCTTAGTAAAGTCATCGACAAGAGACTCTGGGGTTGGGCTAGCCCTTTGAGACAATTTTCTGTGTTACCACCACACATTCTAACAAGATTAGAAGAAAAAAACCTTACTGTGGATAAGCTCAAAGACATGAGAAAGGATGAAATAGGTAAGAATGAAGCAAAAATCTTTACAAATGTTTACCTAGGTACATAAAATATCTTGATTGATATATAAATATGCCATATTTCCAAATTGAGACAATTTGGTAGTTATGAAACCATTTTTGTTCATGTAAGCTAAATACAAAAAATAATCTTTCCAAATTTTATCTAATTACTTGAGTGAATTAGCAATTAAAATAGTGATATTATGAAAGTTTTAATTATTTATGTATATACATAGAATCTTATCCTTAAATGATGAGAATCATATGATGTTCATTCACAATTAAATTCAATATTTAATTAATGTGACTAACCTTTGTCACATATATTAGTAATTTTAAATTGTAAAATTGTGTATGGTGGCTGGAGATATAGCTGAATACTGGAGCACTAGTCTGACAGGAATCACCTGCACTACCAAGGTAAAATAAATAAGAATTTATGGACATTTAGCTTTGTAGTTCACCACAGTTTGTTAGACTTCTTAATTACACAAACATATATATTTAAATTCAGTTGATATCACTCTGTGCCTAAAATTAGTGTTCTTTTTTTCACATAATATTAAATCTCTGCCACATATATTTCTGTGAATTTAACATTGTATTGTCAAACCTGTAATATAGTCAGGAAATACATTGCTCCTGAATAGGATGGATACTGCTTCTGCAGCGATATAGGCTGCAGTTCTCAAGGATTGCTGCTGTCAGGATCCCAGTACAATTATAAAAGCTAAGAACATTACTATTGCACTTACAGTAGAAGGACATTTTTTAGTAAATGATAAGAGTAGACCATTAATAGAAATAAATTATAATTGTTAAAAAAGGGAACTTGAGACTATATAGTAAAACATGTATTCTTATAATAAGAGCCATCAACTTTAATTTCAATCTTGGTCAGGATTGAAGTGCATTTTTTATTAAAGTGTGCTGTTCAAAATATTCTAGGTTGAAAAGCTCAGAAAAAAGAAATTTCGATGATAGAAAATTTAATCTACTTCTGCTTGCTTAAACTAGTTAGTGACATTTGTGTATTTCCTTATTTTTCTCTTTTGATGATACCATATATATCTGTATTATAGAATCGGATTATTTATGAAAATAAGCACAAGTAGTTAATATATTCTTATAGACTATAATTTGCATTTGTTTTCTAAAATGTCATGAATGAATGAATTGCATTTTATTTTACTGAAATATTTCTTCAATCTATAAAGTTCTGATACAAACCATCAATAAATTAATGACTATTTTTATAAAATACTTCAAAACTCCATACTATGTCATAATTTAAGTTAGAGGTGGTTCTCTTTATAGTTGTTCAAATAGTATCAAGGCTCAGCAATTCTCAGAATCCTATTAATACCTAAATAAACCCTGATACTGGTTTTCTAAGCTATGAATTGCTAATTCAAGTTAACTATTACAAAATATTCAAACATGCCAGGTCAAGTATGTCAGCTATTTTACATAGCAAATCATAAAATAAGCAATAAAATCATCATCTTTGAAATCTCATTTACAAGTCAGATTATATGGGGCACATTTTTTTATTCTATGTGATACTTTCCTCTCAGGTCACATTTTGCATCATGTGAATATTGGATTGAAGGTTAAACAGTGTGTTCATCAGATTCCTTCTGTTACAATGGAAGCTTCCATTCAGCCCATCACACGGACTGTCCTCCGAGTATCACTGAGTATCCATCCAGATTTCTCCTGGAATGATCAGGTAGAGCTGGAAACACTTAAATCCATGTTAAGCTAAAGTGTCTGTGCTGCAGGTTCCACCACACCTCCTTACACGTTATATCAATGGCATGTAGAGAATGTTACTATTTATATGATCTTTGTTGACAACATTGTAGTAGTGGTTATTCTCATTTGTAAGAAAATGTGGTATATTGATGTGTGTTTCAACATTGAACTACATGTTGGTAGTTTGAGCTCCCTAAGCTGGGTCACACTGGTTGTGTTCTTTCATATTATCTGTGTTACATTTTTCCATCTGTACTTTATACTTTAGCTAGCTACTAATTTGATATTCTGTTTGTTAACAGAAACATTTTTAAGTCTTGGTGTCTGTAAAGTTGCCATTCCTTCACATTCTTAAAAATACTCTAGAAGAAAAATACTCTACATTTTCTTTCTTGTCACCAATTTCTTTGACAGATTTCTTCCTTATTATTTCTTTCTCAGTCTAGCATTAGCCATAATTAATAGGCTGTTATGACTATATAGCATATATAGCTCTTGTTGAAGTGTCCTTCCTTGTTTCCTATCATTTTTACTTCTGTTTTTATTTTTATTCATTATTTCCTGCTTTAAAACTATATATATTAAATCCTAACAGCAAGGTTAGGGCTATAGCACTGTTGGTGGTATTTGTTGTCCTAAAACCCATCCATACCACTACATGAAACAGATGTGCTGGCATATCCTACAGTCCCAGCACCCAAAGAGAACTCAGCACAGTGATATTCAGGCTAGCCTGAATTTTTCAAGGCAAAATAGGGGTAAACTTATATGTAGAGATCTACTCTGAATTATCTTGATTTCAATCAGCATTTCTTGATCAATTTAATGTGTTAAAACTTTTAACTAGCAAGTCATAATCTCTGTGCTGGGAAGATGCCCCTGGGGGAAGATAAGTCACTTGGTAATTGAAGTATGCCTATGTATCTATGCTTATCCTGCCTATGCTTACCTTTGTAGAACTGAGTTAAATATGAGTGAATGACTTTTATTCAGCTATGTGTTATAAAATAGCCATGTTGTTAATACCATGTACAATCACTTTAAGGTGCTCGGACTTCTGAGTCCTACAAATTTCCTAATCTATAAAAATGCATAATAATAACTATATTAATATATTTTAATAATATTTTCAGACATTCTCTTGAGGGATGAGTGATGGTAATACAAATTTACTTTAATATTCCTCTAAAGATAGAATTTTGTACAAAATATAAACATATAGTTAGGCATTAAAAATTATGTTTGAAATTTTTAGTTTCATACCTGTTTTTAAAATGAATAAAACTTTTACTCTCCATTATCTTATGCTTACATCCATAATAATTCTCTAGTTTAACACTCTTAGAATGTTGTCATCATTAAAATTGGGAAACTGAACATGCCTGCACTTGAAGGAAAGAAGATAGTGTGTTTTCCTGTGTAACAAAGGTTCACAGGTCTCTACCTCAGAATGTTTCAGGCTTTCAGTTAATTATATCATTCATGGTTCAAGATTTTTTTTTCTCCTTTACCTTGCTCATATTATTAAGTATTCACCAAATATTTCATTCTACCCTTTTCAAATGTAACATTTTCACTGAGCAGGGAAACACATCCCTACATCCTCAGCCTAGAGCACATATTTAGCCCAGATGTGTTGTGGGCTTCTCTTTTGCCTGCCGTCTATAGAATTTCATGAACTGCCTATCTTATGAAAATCAGAATTGTCCCAAGCAATGTGGTCAGTTAGGTAAGAAATGAGCACAGAGCAAGATAAGGAAAAAGAGTGAGCCTAAAGTGTATAAACAAAATATGGCTTATTAATCCAGTGAATCATTAACTGTATTGTCAGTTACATACTGAATCAGATTAAAAAGCCAGCCATAAAAGACCACAAAGTACAATTCCATTTGTATAAAATATTTAGAGTAGGCAATCTATAGTAAATAGTTATAGCTGGTAAATACATTTGTTCTTCTGGAGTTCTGAAATATTCTAAAAGGAGATTGTGGCTTTAAGTGTGCAACTTTGCAAATATGTTAAGTTGCCTTTCATACTTAAAGTAAGCAAACTAGTAAACTCTATAATAGCAAAGTTGTTAAAGAGAGAAATAGATACAGAGTTATATAAACAGCCTGTCTTCAATTGTGATACTTAGAAGAACTGTAATACTGCTTTTCTAGGTCCATGGAACAGTGGGGGAACCATGGTGGATTTGGGTAGAAGATCCTACAAATGACCATATTTATCACTCAGAATACTTTTTAGCTCTTAAAAAACAGGTAAATATATATTGGTATGACTGTTCCCTAATTTTGCTGTTATAAAGAGAAAATATAAACTTAATCGTTTCTACTATTTTTTTATATGAAACTCTATGAAAGCTTCATTTATTATTATTTCTGCCCCTTTAAAGGAAGACAGTGATAAATCAATATGATGATTGTTTGAGTACTTTAATTACAATTTTGGTCATGTGCTATTAATTCATGGTTTCCAGGCATGTGGAAGTGATATATGCATCATTATGTGTTATATGCATACAATATTGAACACTGAATCATCTATTAAAAATTCTACATAAGTTGCCAATGAAAGACTTAGTTCAGTCCAGGAAAAATACCCACAAGTAGCATTATACAGACTGAGCAGATTGTTAAATTATATATTTAGGAATAAAATAAATACACATACTTGTAACAACAACTGATGAGAAAAGAGATCATGAATTTGTAAGAAAGCAAGGATGATATGAGAACGTTTGGAATGAGAAAGGGGGAAAATGATATTAATTATATCATAAACTCAAAAAATAAAATGAAATAATCTTTTAAAGACTTAGCTTCTTGCCATGTCTTTAAGCTTTGCTTGTAGTTTAACTTTTTATCAAAGTAAAAGGGAAACTTTAAGCTGAAAAATCTTGGGAGGATATCACATTTTTTTTTTATTGAATTTGTCTTTGTGATAAACATTTATTATAGGCCATTGTAGTATTTCTCTTATGGTAATGATCGGACTTAAACAGAAGCATTGTGTAAATATTAGTATAGCAATTAGAATTTGAATAATGAAATTAAATCATTGAGTGAATGATGTTTGAGTAATTCTGATAAACAAAGTGATACCTCTAAATGCATGCTAAATAGCACAAAATAAATATAAACCTTACCTCACAGTACATTGGTTTCTTAAAGGGAATCACAGGCATGTATCTGAAATACCTAATCTTCTTGGCTTCTTATGATCCAGTTTGCTTTATTGTCAGTGTTTCTTAACAACAGACCACTGTGACTCTCACAGAGAAGACTCTCATATACTTAAGACTTTATTTCACACCAGGTCATTAATAAAGAAGCTCAACTTCTGGTATTTACAATCCCTATTTTTGAGCCTTTGCCCTCTCAGTACTACATTCGGGCAGTGTCTGATAGATGGCTAGGAGCTGAGGCTGTTTGCATTATCAACTTTCAACATCTGATTCTACCAGAGAGACATCCTCCCCATACAGGTAAAAGTAACTTACTGATTTAAAGTATTACTTCCCTCAAAATCACATTTATTTAATGCTGAAAAGTATCTTTGTCTATGTTATTCTTTATGAAAATTCAGATTACTTGATAATATAGTTTAGAGAAAGACTTTTCAAGAAAAATTATTTTTATGTACATTGGCTAGAGTTTAATATGGTGCTGTAATTATTGAGTTTAAAAAGCATTAAAGTAGGTCAGTTTTGATGGACTTAATCAGGATGGCACTACTTCTAATTTCTTCATGTGTGTTTGATTTCTCATTCAACTGTGTTCTTTTAAACATGTGAAATACTATTTTAAAAGTTTTAGGTTTTTGATTATCAGCTCAGGTATGGCAATATGTATTCTAAATTATCAGTGTTTAGTTCTGGACTTCTCTTTCTCCCATTCTTCAATATATACAATGTTTTACTACTAAGGCTTCATGTTTTGGTGGTTTTTTTCAGTGGGGTGGGGGTGGGGGTCCTGATGATGATTTACAAATACCTGCAGTGACTCTACTGGAAATAGTATGGAACCTTCATACCAACTTTCTCCCATGTTTTAGCTTTCTGGAAATAGTGACAATACATCCTGAAAGGTTGCTTATTGTTGTCATTTGGTCATTTGTAAGAATCATTTTGGATTTTCAAAAAAACAGTGTCTTTTTAAGTTGGTTTATAAAAGTAGAAATGTATATGAATGAATATTTATGATGATAATTTCAAGTGTCCTATGAATTCTATTTGAAAATTTTCCTGAGGCCTGCAAATTTATAGTTCATTATGTTTCTTTGAGAATAAATAATTGAGTATTTATTACTAAACCCCTTTATTAACAGTTAAAAATCTTAATTTTTGTTTAATTATTCAAGAGAAATCTTTCAATGACCAAAGTCATTGACTATGAACAATAATTTCCCACTCACCATGTACAGTGATTGATTTTCTAATCTTCATAAAAACATATCTATGCCTTTGAGTTCTTTCCTTTCTCCTTTCTTGATTTATAGTTTTATAGAAAACTGAATGACATAGAAAACACATACTCAGTTCCTGGCTAACCGTGCAGTAGAGCCAAGCAGTAGGCAAGCATTAGCTTTTGAGTTTTAAGTAGACTCTTTATTTAGAAAATCAACTATATGTTGCATTTGAAACCATATAGTGAAGATAATAATTTGGAATACTGTCCTCTTGCTGGTAGATTCAGCCCAATTTAAACTTTATATGTATAAAAATCTTGACAGTAATACCACAGTGTTTTAACTGATAGATTTCTGGAAAACGGGAAAATATGGTAGTAGGTGAAACTTTCTTTCTAAATTGTTTTAATTTCTAATTCCTTAGGTTTTTGAGTCCATATGATGAAAAGAACTAAGTCTACTTTCTTTGAAGGTTGCTTTGGTTTCATTTTGCTGTAGCCAGTTATTCTCTCCATTACAATTTTCTTAAGTTCCCATTAGCTGTGGCAATGGTTTACTCAGCACCTCTTCCTGACCAGTGTGTAACAAATCAAAATTAATTTGTTAGTGAACCTTACAGTACTGAAGTTTGTAGCTGATACTTGGTGTTGTTTATGCATTAAGGTAGATCTAGTTGTGTTCTGTAACATGAATGCTCTCATGAACTTCGATATGTAAGTTTTATTCCACTTAGAAAAAGCATTCATCATGTTACCATGAAATGGTAAATGAGTTAAAATATGTTGCTGGTATGTAAGAATTAAGGAATATTTTAATTATTTGAAATACATTGTCCAGTGCTATGTATAGTTATTTTGTTTGTTTGTTTGGTTGATTGGGGGGGAGGGGGTTGTGTGTATATGTGTGTGATTTTTACCTGTCACATTTTTCAGAATTATTGGACCTTCAGCCCTTACCTGTCACAGCTTTGGGATGCAAAGCATATGAATCTCTATATAACTTCAGCCACTTCAACCCAGTACAGACACAAATATTTCACACACTGTATCACACGGACTGTAATGTGCTGCTGGGAGCCCCCACTGGATCAGGAAAGACAGTTGCAGCTGAACTAGCCATTTTCAGAGTCTTCAACAAGTATCCTACTTCAAAGGTCAGTTCAAAAAGTAACTCCAAAAGTTCTCAGAACTAGATAGATCTAAATATATTGACAAGACCCAGAGAGATAAATTTCCAAAGGGAATATGGCAGTATTAAAAAAAATCTCCTTGACAAAAGGAAATCTTTTGTCTTGAACCATTCCTGTGTTATATCTGCAGCTCATTGGTAGGTCTGTGTAAGATAGCCATGTTTATATGATATACAGCAACCTACAATCAAATCCTTTGGATATCAATAAAATACTACTTCTTTGTAATATGAAATTTCTGGCCATAACTAGCCCCAAGATCTGGTCCAGCAGTTCCAAAGTCCCAAAGAAACACATAGAAGCTTACATTAATTTCATGCTGATTGGCCTATGGCTCAGACATATTCCTTGCTAATTATCCCATGATTAGCCATGTGGCTTAGTACCTTTTTTCAGACAAGCATTCTAATCCTGCTTCTTCTTTATCTGCTTCGCATCTCTCTCTGACTTTCTTCCCAAATTTTCTTAGTCTGGTAGCGCTGCCCATACTTCCTGCCTCCTTTTGGCCAATCAGTGTTTTATTTAACCAGTGGGAGGGATAAGTATTTACAGTTTCCCCAAACATAATCCGACAACACTACTTTAAGAATAATTAGACTATATGAAAGAAATAAGGGTAAGTATTCTACATTGTTCTGCGTGCTATGATACTGTTAACTATTTCCTCCAATATTTTTTTATTTCTAAATAAACTATATGTAGTTTTGTCTGTGTTGTTTTAATATTCATGTATATCATGAAGTGATTACTGCAAACAAGATGTTTTAAATGTCTATCTTTTCAAACATTTCTCTATAGTAAAAACACTTAATATCTAGTATTAAGAAATTTCAAGTATTTAGCACAGTAATTTTAATTCCCCAAGTTGTCAGAAGGTCTTCAGAATTTATTTATTCTACATAAGTGAAACATAAAATCTTGGAACAATATTTTCTCACTTTCTTATTCCCATCTCTAATAACCTTCATTCTTCTCAGTTTCCATAAAGTCAGCAATCTAAAACTAGAGAAATATAAAAGGAAAAAAAAGGGGGAGTAGAAATTCCTTGATAATCATTTTGTCAGTTCTGTTCTTATTCCAGAAATATTTAACTTCCTTTTTGGAAGGTTTTTCAATTAAATGGTCTTTTCTTTGTCGCAATCTTTACTGTCCTGCTTTTCAATATGTTAGATAATTATTCACTCATAAAGAGTACATTGCAAACAGCTCAACTAAATTTCAAGATGTTGAAAATGGAAGATTTGGGACATGTAATACTTTGTATTTTGTTCAAAGACAAATTTGCACTATTTTCTTTAGAAGTAAAGCAGCTAAAATGTATAACTAACATCAGTTTGCATTAAATTTAAACAAGTTTCTTTTCTAAACAACTTTAGAATTAATGACTGTCCTCAGGTATTCCATGAAGCTCATATAAATTCTATACAAAATATAGGACAACTTATTTTGTCATTAGAATTCTAATTTTATTTCATAATTGTTTGCCTTATATTAGAATATAGTGTCAAAATATTTGATTTTTTAAATAGTCTAGAAAATATATTCTTTTGGTTTTTGATAGGTTTAAGACATAGTTGTCTTATTTAAATATAAACGTAATTGTGTTTCATTTACTAATTTAACAATGTAATGTTCGTTGTTAAAGGGAACTTTAAATCCACTTGTTCTATCTTGATAAATTTTATATTTTTTATTTGCAGATACTACTATTTTCATGAGTTCTTTTGTCTTTATTCTCTGTTAGGCAGTGTATATTGCACCTCTAAAAGCTCTCGTACGTGAAAGGATGGATGATTGGAAAATTAGAATAGAAGAAAAACTTGGTAAAAAGTAAGTTCTTACCTTGATTCAAAATAAACTTTAATATAAATACTGCCAAAGACATGATACTTTTCTAACTGTTCTAAAAATAGTTTATTTGTATTTTTTCATTTAGTTGAGAATAATTTTTAGAAACTATTTTAAAAGCATTTCCTATGTAACTTACTCAATGAAAAAATAGACCTTTAAAACTATTTTATGTTAATACTTTAATATTTAACAAGACAATTTATTGCAGTATTTTTTACCAGCAAAACTGAAGACAACTTGATTGTCCCATAGTGCACTTCTAAGTAAATAATGGTACACATGCAAAATGCAGAATTTTGTGTACCTCTACAAAGGAATGACTGCTATGTTCTCAATAAAACTCTAGAGGGAATGGGGTTAAAAACAGAGAGAAGTATATTGTCTTTTCTCTGCTCTGAAGCAGATGGCTGTAGGACTAGACTGTTACAGGCTGTTAACTATTTCCTTCAGCCCTGGAGATAGTACATATTCCATATAAAATGTAAAACTCAAAACATTTAAGAATTAAATAGATTCTTTGGGAACACTATCATTACAGGAAAAAAATACATTTTCTTTTTGTTATCTTTTTCTAAGTCTGTTATACAAATTGTTTAGTCATTACTAAACATTTGGAATTTACAGAAACTTGTTTATACGTATCTCTCCAATGCTTTCATGGGTAACTTCTCTTTTTACTGTGAATCTGAGACATTTGATAAAGGTGGCATTTCATGACCCTTTCTGATCTTGTTTATATCCCAGAGTGTTTGAGGTTTTCTTTGTTACCTATAGGTAATTACAGTCTAAGAAATTAAATTAAGCTCGAAAATCATTCTGTTCTTAATAACTGCCCTAAATAACACTTTCCCTAAACAAATAGATTTAAAAATAATAACAATGTCACATGTAGTCAAGAGAGATAGTGTTCAGTTCATTTTTCGCTACATACTAAGTTCAACTTTAGCATCGCCTGTGTGGGTTTCTATCTCAAAGCAAAAGAAGAAAAAGGGGGAGTGGGAAGAAGGGAAGAATGAATGAATAAGATGTCTGTCTGTTTCACTGTGCAGTCAAGGAGATAACATTTCAGTTTTATAAAATAGCAGGCAAATAGGTTTATGTGTAATTAACCAAAGCTTGACACTAAATACATATAAGTTTCATATAATTGGTATAGATTTATATGTGCTTACATATCTTTTATTGTGTGGCTTTCTGCATTAATGTAGTTGTGACATTTTAAAAACTTTCAAGTGAAAGGGGATAGAGTAGTTTTAACTGTTATAAAATTTTATTTCAAAATAGAGAGGTTTTAGTTTGACCAAAGTTATGTTTACTGATGATCAATTTTACTTGTCTCCAGAGTTATTGAACTAACAGGGGATGTGACTCCAGATATGAAGTCTATTGCTCAGGCTGACCTTATTGTCACTACACCAGAAAAGTGGGATGGAGTCAGTCGAAGCTGGCAAAATAGGAACTATGTTCAGCAGGTTACCATTCTAATCATAGATGAGATCCACCTGCTTGGTAGGTACCACTCAAGTGAAAATAGAATTTTATGTAATGTGACACTCTTCTTTTGACATAATTTTATTGACAAATGATTATATTTTTATGTGTAATGATTAAATCATGTTAAGATATTTATTACCAGCTTTAGCAGCTCATTAGATCTCTTGGACTTATTCCTTCTAATTGAAGCTAAATACATTTCCAATGTCTCAGTTTTTCCTTCCTCTACAAAACCACTCTCATCATCTGGCAAACTCTGTCTTTTCTCTTTATTTCCTTGAGTTTAATTTTCTTTCTTCTTCTTCTTTTTTTTTTTTTGATTCCACATAGATGCCATTTTGTTTCTCAGTCCATGGCTCATTTCTTTTAGCATAATGTCTCTGGTTTTAATGTAAATGATGTAAATAGCAAGATTTCATTCTTTTTCATTCTTTTATAATATTTCATTGTGTATAGCATTTATTTTAATCATTTATAAGTGGTCTGTTAGTCATTAATTGGCTTTTATGTATAATAATAGACATAGAAGTACATATTAACTCTTTGACATAGTGATTTTAATTCCCCTGAATATGTATGCAAAAGTGAGATTGCTTATTTGTACAGTAGTTTTCTCTCACCGCTTTTAAAGAAAGTCTTTGTGTTTTGACTTTGTGCCTGCAGCAGCCAGCATAGATTTGTTAAATGATTAATATTCAATATTCTTTATTCTTAGGGGAGGAGAGAGGTCCAGTTCTAGAGGTCATTGTATCTCGAACAAACTTTATCTCATCACACACAGAGAAGCCTGTTAGAATAGTTGGACTGTCCACTGCATTAGCTAATGCCAGAGACCTTGCTGACTGGCTCAACATTAAGCAGGTAGGAGGAAGAGTGACAGATTAGTTATTCAACAACAGTTATTTATGTTTAACTTTGTTAAATTGTGATGTATTCCTCAATATAAAATTTGTAATGGTTTTCTTTTTCATGTTTACCAGATGGGTTTGTTCAACTTCCGACCATCAGTTCGCCCAGTTCCTCTGGAAGTTCACATTCAGGGTTTCCCAGGTCAACATTATTGCCCACGCATGGCTAGTATGAACAAGCCTGCATTTCAGGGTGAGCATCAGATTCTTGGAATAAAGTAATAAGCATCATCTATAGATAGTAGCTATTAAATTTATTTCAGTTTCTGTGAAAGAGTGATAATGATCCCACAGATAAAAACAATCAAAGGCAATTTACATCACCCCTTGAGGAGCATGAATACTTGTTAAATTGTGTATGAAAATTAGAAATACTTCATAAGTCAAAATAACTTTAAAATAGAATAAAAGATACATATTTTAGGAAGTAGATTATTCTTAATATCAGACACCCAAGGTGTTGTATGTTAAATAATAGCTTAAACAAATGTTAAATCAGAGCAATAAATTTTCAAAAATTATGATTTTTAACTTTTAACAGTAAATATAAAACTTGAACAGTTCAATAGCCATAGTGTCATTTCTTTTTTTTTTTTTATTTTTTTTTTATTTTTTTTATCTTTTTTCTTCTTTATTTATTTTGTATTTATCAAAAAAGTAAAATGAATTTAAAATGCTGAAAAGTTAACAATATTTATAAAGAAGATAAAAATCATAAACATGACTTATCAAGGGTGATAATGCAAATAAGTTTGCTACACATAAAAATACTAATCCTAACTCTAACCCTAACCCTAGCCCTAACCCTAACCCTGTGTATCCTTATTCAATGTCCTTCCCCCTTCCTCCACATCAGGTCATTTTTCTTCACCACAACTCCCCATCCCCTCCCTGGGCAGGCAGCAGACAGTCCCATGGTCCCAATAACCCAATAACCCAATATTGCTTAGTTGAGTCTCTACTCCTGGCAGATCCAGTTTT
>PVIH01010548.1:0-26665 GCA_004025045.1 Sigmodon hispidus
TTTTTTTTTTTTTTTTTTTTTTTTTTTTTTTTTTTTTTTTTTTTTTTTTTTTTTTTTTTTTTTTTTTTTTTTTAAAACTTTATTTATTATTCATTTATTTATTTGCCTTGGTGTTTGCATGGAAGTGGAACTACAGACAGTTGTTAGCTGCCATGTGGGTGCTGGGAATCGAACCCGGGTCCTCTGGAAGAGCAGACGGCGCTCTTAACCGCTGAGCCATCTCTCCAGCCCCCTGGGGTGTAGTTTTTAAGCCTAGGCAAGATTCTTGGTTGTGGATCCTTGCATATGGAACTTATGAAAACAAGTAGGGTCAAAAGCCTGTTAAACAGCTCAGGAAATTATATTTTCAAAGCAATACAAGCTTGTCCAGCAAATGCTATGCTTGTTTTCCACCTAATTCCCCAAGAAACCCTTTGACCAGAGTCCTGGCCAGGCAGTGAGTTGGCTAAAAATCTGCACTGTCTAATGAGAGCATGGCTGCAATTCCCACATGAGATGTAGACATGAGCAGAGCCCAGCAGGCAATAGAACCACAGAGAACAAATGTGATGCTGGATGAAGTAGTCCTTCCAACCCCAGAGAACAAATGCATGAGTTGTAATAGCTGTTAGATGTATACTGTCAATTGGCTTCACCATGGACTTTGTGCCCAGGTCAGGGAGTATAGGAATCAGCATTTAAGAACAGCTTTGGATCAGTGATTTCTCTGTTGGCTACAGTTTCTTATCTGTAATGGACACTTCTGTCCAGATGGGCTTGGCTTTGTTCTGGTGTTATAAATTGGATATAGAAAAATGGGGCAGGACTACTTGTGTCTCTGTGTGTGGTTATGTGATCATAAGGCACTTACTTTTGAGATCCGTTATAAAGAATCATCTAGAAATCTGGGACCGAGGGCTGAGTTTACAGTGGCAGGCACTTTTCCCTCTGGGGGACTCTTTGGATGCAGAAAACCCCTAATAGCATCTCTTTGCTTTCTTTATGAGAAGAGATTTGAGTAGAATGCTGATGCTAAGTGGCTTGTGCTAGATGTGGACTTGAAGCTAAGTTCTGGGGTGTTATTGGAAGGAAGAGCACCGCTTAGAGGTTAGAAAACAAAACAAAAATGCCCAAATAAACAACAACAACAACAACAACAAAAAAACCCAGGTAAAATGGAAAAGAGAGTGAAAACTGGGCCTCAGAGGAGCATAAATTATAATATACATAGGTAAAGGCAAGAGATTCAAAGAACTTTAAAAATATCTATAGGTAGTGCCAGAAGTTGGAAGCCAGAGGCAGTGGAGCCAGTTTGAGTTATATAGTGAGACCCTGTTTCTAAACAAACAAACATATCATAAAATACACCAAGGATATACTGCACAAAAGAAAGCTAGACTAACAATTTTAGTGTTTGATGAAATGAAAGTCATGGAGGAGAGTGATTGCAAGAGCCTCTGGGGGAAAAAGTACAGCTGTGATGAGATCTGGTCCATAGCAACAGAGCCTTCAAATATATATATATATATATATATATATATATATATATATATATATAACCAAAAAGTTTTCAACTAAATAGATGGGGATATCAACAACTTTCAAATAAACCAAGAAAGAAAATAAGTGTTGTATATACATATAGTTACATACAACATCTAGAGCCAGCAAACAAAGAGAATAAACTTATATTCAATATAACACTATTGTATAATATGAACAGATAAATCTCTCTCTGTATATGTGCCTGTCAAAGGCCTGTCTTTTGAACTGCTTATAGTGAGATATTTTTACATTTTGCTTTTTAATCATTATGTAGCATTGTATTCTTATATTAGGGCTTTTAAAATATACCAAGTTCAATTGATTTCCACATAATATCTTTATTTTAATTTCTTCCTGATTTTGTGACAGTCATTCTCTTTTTTTATGTTCTAATTCCAGTTTCATATCACGCACACACACATGTTCACAAACATAAACAATTTTAAACCTAGGTTTTGCAAATGAGACAATGTATGTGGCATGTGATTATTTTTCTTTCCAGGTCTGGCTTATTTTGCTTAGCATAATTACCCCATCCAGTTCATGAATATGCCATGATTCCATATTTCTTTACATTTAAATAAAATTACTTTGTGTAAATTGGAGTCCTTTATAGAAAGTCTGGGGATGCCCCTATCTTGAAGTATTTTCCTCCAGCAATTTCAAAGTTTCAGGTTTTACATTAAGATATTTGTTCCATATTGATTTTTTTGGCAGGGTAAAAGATATAGATCCAGGTGCATTCTTCTAAGTGTGGAAATCCAGTTTTCCCAGCACCATTTGTTAAAGAGGTTGTTTTTAACTGCATACTTGTGACATATTTATCTGACAGATTTAGGTGGGCTATACTTATGTGAGTTTACTTCTGGGTCTTCTAGTCTTCTATTTTGGTTCACATGACTTTTTTTTGCCATTACTATGCTGTTTTTTTTTTTTTTCATTGAGATTTTGTAATTTAAGCTCAGGTATTGTGATATCTCTGGTATATTACTTATGCTTGGAGTTTCTGTGAACATTTGATCCTTTTGTGGATGTTTTAAGATTTTGGGGGAAGGCTAGTGAGATTGCCTAATGGGTTATGGTTCTTATGGCCAAGCCTGATGACCTGAGTTCAGTCCCCAGGATTTACATGATGGAATGAAAGACGGACTCTCTCAAGTTGCCCCTGGTATCTTCATACACACTGTAGTGCATGTGCACACACATATATATAATAACTGTGGTTAATGGTTTTGCATTAGAAAAACTGGATGACAGTGCTGCTAAGTGTGATTTGATGAAGTATGGGGGGAGTGTCACTTAAGTTTCAGAGAAGAATTTTAGTATGTTGCCTAGAGATCACTCTTGTGATGTTTTAGTGAAGAAAGTGGCTGCCTTTTGCCTTTCCCCAAAGATTTTGCCTGAGGCTAAAGTGAAGAATTTTGAATTCAAAAACAAACAAACAAAAAATCTCAAAGCATCCTAGTACAGACTCTGTCATGTGGTTTTTAGTGGTAACTCTAATGAAGATTTATAATAAAAAAAAGGAGCAAACTGAGAAAAAAAATTACAAGATGTAACTTTTTAAGAGAAAAAGAGCACCAAGAAGTGGAATGAAGCTAAATCCTGTGTTTAAGGAAACAAATTAATAAATAAACTAAAGGGAGTGGGGACCTCAGGGCAAGATCCTACCCAGCTTAGTTTCCAGCTTGTAAAAGAAACTAAAGAAAAGCTTACAGCCAAGTGGTATGATATCATGAAAGCAAACAAACACTCCTGGTTGGATTTATGTCTCACTGTAGAAGATAAAAGCTGAATCTGGCACTATTATCAGTGTAAGAGCCTATGGTTAGTGGAGAACTCACTACTATCATGCTGCCAAATGGACACTGTATTAAACCAACTCTTGATGACTTATTATATTCACTAGCCAATGAATCACCCATAATCCTCATCTAAGAAGCATCTATTTGCAGTAGATGTTAATTAATATAGTGATGTACAACTAGCCAAGATGCACAGAACAAGAAACTTTAGAATGCTCAGACCTAAAGGAAAGAGATAGACAACCCTCTCCCCAGGCTAGGGGACCTTTACAGAAGAAGAGGAGACAGAAAAAAATATGAGAGCCAAAGACAATGGATGACATCAACACTGACCCCATCCAAGCTCCTCCTATCTCTATTCTACTTCCTGTTCACAGTGAGAATTCATTTATTTCCTTGAGCCCTTCTTGATACTCACCTTCTCTGAGTCTGTAGATTACAGCATGGCTATTGGTTTACCTTACAGTTAAAATCCACTTACAAGTGAGTACATACCATGTTTATCCTTCTGGGTATGGGTTGGCTCAATCAGGATGATCTTTTCTAGTTGTATTCATTTGCCTTCAAATTTCATGCTGCCATTGTTTTCAACAGCTCAATAATACTATATTGTGCAAATATATCTCATTTGCTTCATCCATTCTTCAGACAAGGAACATCTAGCTTGTTTTCAGGTTCTAGCTATTACAAATAAAGCTACTATGGGGCTGGAGAGATGGCCCAAAGTTCCAAAGTCCATATTACTCCAAACAAAAACATAGTCAGGCCTATCACAGTCTCTGGTACCCACTTCTGTGTCATGTTTTTTTTTTTTTTTTTTTTTTTTTTTTTTTTTTTTTTTCTGGGAAAAGACACAATGATAATGGCAACTCTTACAAAGAAAACATTTAATTGGGGTGGTTTACAGTTTCAGAGGCTCACTCCATTATCATCGTAATGGGAAGCATGGCAGTGTACAGGCAAATGTGGTACTGGAGCTGACAGTGCTACATCTTACAGGCAACAGGAAGTAAACTGAAACTGAGGGAAGCTTGAGCAAAAGAGACCTCCAGGCCTATCCCCACAGTGACGCACTTCTTCCAACAAGGACACACCTCTTAATAGTGCTACTCCATTTGGGGGCCATTTTCTTTCAAACCACCACAGGAGTCTATGGGACCTCACAGGTCAACAACTCCAAAAGAAGTAACCTCTTCCTGGCACTGGGCTTTTGTTTGTTAGCCACTGGTGTTAAATAGGGAAATTATTACTCTATTAGGGTAACTTCATTTTAATTATCCATTTTAATTATATATATTAGGTTAAATTTATTATTAATTGTTATGTAATTTAAAATAATTTAATATATTTATTGTTTATTATGTTTATTACATTACATTGTGTTATACATTAATTTTATGTATTAGTATTATTGTAACTATATTATAAATTAATTTAACAATATTTACATATTTTTTAACTCTACATAATGTTTTAGGAATCTTCTACAGTAATAGGTTTTTATATGTCTTTTTCACAAGATTTTTAGTGTTATTTATTTTTTAAAGTGTCTTTTCTAATTCTGTGAAGAATGTCACAGGAGTTTTTAGGGAGGTTGCACTGAATATGTAAATTGCTCAGTAATATGTTCATTTTCATAATATCGATTCTGCTAATCTGCAAGAATGAAGGGCTTTCTGTCTTCTAACACCTTCTTCAGCTTCTTTCCTCAGCATCTTAATATTTTCTCTGTAGACGTCTTTCATCTCCTTGGTTATGTTTAGTCGCTGGTTCTGCAGAGAGGAACCATCTAGCCTCAGTAACTCAGACAACTTGGCCATTCTTTTGAGAGGTGTTTCTGAGCCCTCCCACCTGCAAGAGGTAGCCCAATCTCTGGTGTTTTTGAGATGACATTCTCCACACAAGGCTTTCTGTCTCCGTGTCTAAGGCTAAGGAAGGAATCCAGAAGGCTTGTCCACATGTGTATTTACCTCACCCAGTGGATATTCTCTTCTCACCCAAGTCTTGGCTATTCTTACTTTTTTTTTTTTTTTAATCTGCTTTAGAACAGTTGTATCCATCCATGAGGCTGTGCCAAGATCGGTACACTTTTTGTATTTTCATGTTGTTACCATGGGGAGGTCACTTGAAAATATCCCCAGACTTTTCACTCCAGAGAACATGTGGACAATCTCCAGAGAACAAGTGGATAGGCCTTGAGGTCTTTTTTGCTCAAGCCTCCCTCAGTGTGACTTTCAGTTTACTTCCTGTTGCCTGTAAGATGTAGCACTGTTAGCTCTAGACATATGTTTTGTGTGGTACTGTATTGTGTCTCTGATGAAGGTATCCTGGCCTCCCAGCTGGGTCTGTGCAGCCCACCCATTCTTTGTACAGTTTATCTCTCCAGGAACCAGTGCCAAAGAGGCAGAAGCACCTCCCTGATGAGGATTACACACAAGCATCATGGTTCATCTGGGCACCAACTGGCAAGCATTCCTTGTAGGGTTTGGACAGTTCACCTTGCCTTATATAGGGCTTTCTGCCATTTTGCTTTTTCCTTACAATTTCCGATTGTCCTACCTCCCTTCGTGTGTTTTTGAAGTTTTCCCACTTTTTCTGTCTTGGGAATGGAGTTTATTCTTTCCTATCCCCACTCTCATCCTTTGCCAGATCACACAGGGGAAGCTTCTAATAGTTGTCATGCCTAGGATGCTCTAGTTTTGATGTGTCCTGAGCCAAAGTGTGTCCAATCACCATCTCTATTGTCTTCTCTTAAACCCTCTACGATGACCTCATCTGACGCACGTACAGGAGATTTTCTTTATAGCCTTGGACTTCCATGCCCTACTCTAGGTTTTCTTTCTCTAAATTTCTCTGCTGCAGTCTAGATAATTTTTCCAATGTTGTCTCTTAAATTACAGATTTTCTTTTATAACCAATTGGTTCTTCCATTTGTAGATTTTTCATTTTCATCGATTCCGCTTTCCTTCCCAGAGTTGCCTTTGAATAGTTTCTATGGTGTTGATTCTTTTCTGTCTTGCCTTTTCGTTGCCTGAATATTTAATCATGGCTAGGGCCTGCACGATCCCTGCCCACCACCCCATTTACATGTTGAAGTCTTACCTCCTACTTTCTTTGCCTGTGACCTTATTTGGAGACAGAGTCTTTAAGGAGATAATTTAAATGACATCATTGACTAATTTCTGGTGAAATGAAATTTGTGACAAAGCATAAAGTTTCACTGAGGAAACTAAATAGTTCCTGGAGAAAGAAGCTAGAATTACAATGAATCCAACATTGTCCTGCTAAGAATGGTCTCAGATCAGTCCATGCTTTCATGCAGGGGGCAGAACATGTGAGGAGAAGAGAAAGTAGGTGCTCCTCAAGTCAGAGAGAGAGAGGCTGAAGAGGAAAGCAGTCCTGTAGGCACTGTGGCCACTTGAGATGCTGTTCCTCCCGCGTGAACATCTCTGTCAGGGCCACATCGTTATGGCAGCACTAACCAGCAAGGCCATTATTTAACGTTTTCTCTCTCTCCCTCCCTCCCTCCCCGCTCTCTCCTTAACTTTTTGCTTTGATAGGTAAATTTATTCATGATGAATGATTTCCTTTTGTCTTATTGTAGTTTGTGATTTGCCTCTGTATTTGTGTGGTAAGCTAATCTGCATCAGAGTTTATTTTTCCTGTGGAGAATTCTGTGTGGCCTGCATAGGTAGTTGTCCTATGCTTCTTTAGTGAACAAGAGCTGGTTCTTGCTGGATACACCAGGGGCATCAACAGAAAGAGAAAGAGGGAGAGAGAGGGAGAGGGAGAGAGAGAGAGAGAGAGAGAGAGAGAGAGAGTGTACATGTAGAGGTTAGAGGTTAGTTTCTATTATCATGCTCTATTGTCCTTCACCTTATTTTGGAATATGGGCCTCTCACTGACCCTGAGACTCACCATTTAAAGCTAGTCTGTCTGAGTCCTGAGATATGCCTGCCTCCACTCCTCCACTCCGTCCTCCTTACTTCTGAGTTTATAGGGCATTCCCTCATGGCCAGCTCCTCAGTGGGTGCTCAGAGCATTCCCATATGGCTAGCTCCTCAGTGGGTGCTCAGAGCATTCCCTCATGGCCAACTCCTCAGTGGGTGCTCAGAGCATTCCCTCATGGCCAACTCCTCAGTGGCTGCTCAGGGCATTCCCTCATGGCCAGCTCTTCAGTGGGTGCTTAGGTCATTCCCTCATGGCTAGCTCCTGGGTGGGTGCTGGGGATCTAAACCCAGGTCTTTATGCGTATGCATCCATCCCTTTAGCTCATTAGTCATCTCCTTGGCCCCCTCCCCCTGCAGGGATATTTTCAAATGTCAGGTTTTTATTTTTATTTTTATTTTTTTTTTAAAGTTTGCAACTTCGTAGGTACCTGAATTTGGATCTTCAAGCGACACCATGTGCAAGATGGCAGTAGCAGTGAATGACTGTAGGAATTTCGGCAAATTCCTCCCCTTCCTCAAAACCCCCAGTAGAAGCAAACTTCCTTGTCTCCATGTGTCAGTAATAACTTATTTGTATCCTTCACACCCTCAGAGTGCGGCTTCTTCATTTTACACTGAGGGTGAAGTTCTAACTCTGCTTCAGCTGGTCCTGAGAAACCCCGTCTTTGAGATTAGAACTGCTCATCTCCTGCGGTACCTCAGGCAGGTGCAGAACTAGCCTAATCAATTGTTCTTCATGCCACATTCTCTCTTCAATTCCGGCCGCTGCAATGCTTTCTTTTATTTAGATCTCAAAGTGTGCATCAAAATAAATAAGTATTTTAATAATTTATGAACATAGCAGAAGAATTTTAAGTTTTATCATCTCCCTTTATGCTGAAACCTGAAGGCTTTTGTTCCGATGGCACCAAGTGTCAGAGGCACCCAGTTGCAAAGAGTCCTTAAAGGTAATGGTGTTCAGGGCATGCAGATCAACTAAAGGTCATTTCAATTACAATACATTTAATATTTATTTTAAACATAACATTTATAATCCTTGCTCAGTGCTGTACCGAAATGTATGGAACATGACACTTCAGATGCCTTAAGTTATTTTAAAGTTTTTCTCTCTTTCCTCTAGAGTCCATATGACCGTAAGAGGAATTTTGTTCATATTGTCTTTGAGTGAATTAAACAAAAGCTAATGAAACCCATATTGACCATATTTGTTAGATTTCAAACAATTTGCTAGTCTTGTAGATATTATGAAACTCCCAGAGTTGTTTCTTTTAAATGTATTTTTCAATAATTGTCAAAGTTCTTTCTTTATTTAAGTCTATTTTTTTCTTTTATGGATCATATTTCCAAATGTTCTAGGCTAAGGCACATTTTATTTCCCCACATTAATTATTTTTGTAGCATCATTAAAGTTAGCACCATCTCAGAATGCAATCTGTAAATGTTTACTCCTCTTTCTGAATAATTAAGATGGCACATAAAACCAGTCTTATCTCTGGCTTCTTCGTCGGTCATTAAACATTTCTCACCAAGATGCTGACATTTTTCATTACTTACTATTTCAATCTCAGTGACATACTTAACTTAATCAACTTAGAAACTTATTTGGGAATGCTTTATAACTCAGTGTCTAAAATGTCCGTCAAAACCACAGAACACTACATCTACTGAGTATTTTCTTAAAGTCTATGAGTGTCTGAGACCTTTGGGACAGATTTGAAATGTTTTTGTACTTTCTAATGTCCTATACCTTTTCTTGTTGAATGATTTACTATATTTTTCATGAAATAAATGATTTATTATTATTACTATCATTATTGTGTAGAATCTGAAAAGAAATTAGGACAGAAAAATTACACCTCTACAAATTAATATGACCTTTAAAAAAGAAGCAAGAGAGATATGTAGCAAAGATTTGTGGCAAGTGTAAAATTACAGTACATGAATTGTCTATTCTCAAGTTATCTAGGACCATGTGTATATAGAGCATCATTTGCATAGAGAATAACTGAACAGCAAAACACTGAGTGCTTGGACCTGGAGAGATGCTCTGAGGTTAAGATCAGTGTTTACTCTTCTAGAGGACTCAGGTTCCACCCCCAGCATTCACTTGGTAGCTCACAACCATCCTTAACTTCACATAAAGGGGATCTGATACCTTTTTAAGGCCTCCTCAGCCACTAGGCACACTGTGGTATGGGCATACATGCAGGCAAAATACTTCCATACATACAAACTATCTCTAAGGAATTAGGCAAACAAACAGAAAACCCCAAGTGCTATGAGTCCTGTCTTGTTAATGAATCATCCAATACCATTACACTTGGGCTAGAAATAGCCATAAACAGGATGGCATTTAAAACAATTGAGATATGTTTCTTATAATTTTGGAGACTAGAAAAGTCCACGTTCGAGGTGCAAGCTGACTTTGTTGAATGAGGGTTCTCTCTTTTACAGGCAGCACTTTTTGTGTCCTGGCCTGGTGCAAGGGGACAGACACCTACATGAACTATTATTTTTTTCTGAGACAGGATTTCACTGTGTAGCCCTCACTGTCCTGGAACTTGCTCTGCAGACCAGATCTTTAACTCAGAGATCTGCCTGCCTCTGCCTCCCAAGTGCTAAGATTAAAGGCATATCTTGCCACCACCCCTTGGCACGGGAGTTACTTTGAATGGCAAAGATTAAGTAACGTTAGATTTTGAATCATACCTATAGTAGTTCTAAAATAAGCTCACATTTGGTTTTGTGGGGAGCACCATCTCAGTTGTAGGTGGACTACTTCTATGGAGAGAGGGAGCTGAGCACTAACAATGATGTACCCATCATCCTTTGCTCCTTGACCTGGGCACTCTTTGACCAGCTCTTTCAGGCTGAGGCTCCTTTGACTTTCCTGCCAGAGTAGACAGTGTTTTGGGCTTGGGTCAGCACAGACTTTTTCTCTCTTGAGTTGTAGTAAAAGTGCCACAGTGAAGCAAAGAAATGAGGACAGAAATTGGTACCAAGAGATGAAATTATTGATGAGGTGGATATGACCATATGCTTCTTGGACTCTGGAGCTAATGTTTATGGAAGGGTTTACAGTTTTGGGTTGGAGGGGCCCTCAAGTGCCTCGCAGTGCCATTCTTTCATGGGGCATGGCAGTGGAGGCTCACCCAAATCATGGAGTTTCAGAGGCAAAGAAAGGCCAGGAATTTAGCTAGGGGCCATTCATGTACTATTTTGGCCAAGAATCTCACTTTATTTCACCTGCATCCTGAGAATCTGAGCAAAGTCAAATTTAAAGACGGTGGATTAATTTGTGTGTGAGAAGACATAAAGTCTCTCAAGAGCAAACTGCAGATAGCAAAGCACCCTTGATTAATAAAGAGAGCCCCATCGTTAAAAAGGTGCCTTCAGGGTAAGATTCCATCTATCAGATGCTCCAATTTGTAATGATGCAAATTCTGTGAAAGGAGAAAGCATGAATTGAAAAGGAATTGGAGGGGCCTCACTGCCCCTCCAAAGCAGCTGCCTAGAAGAACATTTCCACAGGTTCAGCACACAGAAGTGAATACAACTGTGGTCCAAGGGGCCCAGGTTATAGCCAAAGCTGGCAACAGAACTGAGCAATATTTGTCCATGTGCTAATGGTTTTGAAGGCATGAAAGATACTCTGTGGAGGGGGGTCATAGAGTCAGAATTGCAGAGTGTACCTGAGACCAGACAATGCATATTAGGGTTGGAGTCCCTGAAAGGAAACCCCTATAAAGGACCCGGTGGGTGCAGATCTGTGAAGGTGAAGCCAAGGTTGCGATAGAGACTCTAGGATATTGAAATTGTCAGAACTGTGAGATGCTCACCTGAGAAAACAACATGAAAAGAGTAGTAGCAGCCTAAGAGAGTGTGTGTGCACCCCAGGCAGCCTGATCAAACTGACATGATTACATTATGAATCCCAGATGCTTGACACACAACTATAGGCTTTGGTATTTTCATTACCAGGTTATGGGGCTATTTGAAGTTGAACTGAATGTATCTTGCATCAAGATATTGCCACAAGCCCATAGAAGAAAGGGATGACTTTCATGGTTTGAATAGGAAATATTCCCCATAGGCTCATGTGTTTTGAATATTTGGTTCTCAGATAGTGACACTGTTTGGGAAGGCTATGGTACTTCCAGGAAGAATCCTTACTGTAGGAAGTGGGTCAGTGGAGCCAGAAACTAATGCTGTATATCCTGGCCCCAGTTCCTGTTCATTGTTTGCTTCTTGAGTATAAACACAGTGTTAAAAATACTGTAGTACTGCAATATTACCAGCTTCCCGCTCCTCTACCCTGCTTTCTCTGCCTGCTACCATGCCCTGCCTACCAGGATAGATGCTATCTTTGGAACTGTATGCTAAAATAAATGCTTTCTCTCTTAAGTGACTTTTGTCAGGATATTGTATCACAATGATGAGAAAAGGAACTAAGACCGATATGAAGGCTAATCGATGCAGGGGCAAGATAATTGCTCATGAGCAGAATTCATACTGTTACATTTAGGATATTTAAAAGTAAATGTGATAGAGAACAATCAGCCAGGGAATGGCTTATGTTCAGTTATGGACAGAGCTTCAGTGGAAAGGAGAAGGAAGGAGAAGAGAGGTTGACATCTTTGTTGGTTTTTTATGCTCTACAAGGATGTATCAGCTGCCATTTCCAGTGGTGAACCTGAGAGAAAGCTATTGCGACTCTAAGTCAGAAAGTTGGCCCTGCCCAGACTTCACTAATAGCATTCCTAGTCTATCATAGTGTAGTGAGAGACTTCAAAATGAAATGAGTGTGAGACATTTGAGAGACTTACGTGTAAAGTGATGAACATTTTAAGCTTGTGTTTTGACAAGAAATTGAAGTCAGGGAAGTGAGTAGTACTAAAAACAAAACCAGTTTCCTGGCCAGCCTAGGCGTAGGAAAAGGATGTCTTAAGAGTAAGAGGTTCTGACCTTGAGGAGAAGAGACAAAGAGTACTCTCCTGAATTTCTGTGAATTTGGGAGAAAAACATCTGGTTTTTAAAGAGGTGAGAAGCATGTAGTAACAGGAGCGGGTCACAGCAACCTGGAGACACTGAAAGACAAGTTAACAGGCAGAAATACTCAACCTTAACAAAGGACCCCTCACCCTCAGTTTAGAAGCAGTGTGGATAAAGAATGCAGACAGAAAACAGGGAGATGCAAACACAACAAGAGGGAAAATTTAGCCTGAAGCAGATGCTGAGGAAGAGAGCTGGTACCCAGTCTGTCACTCTACCTAATAGTGTGATGTAATGAGGATGCAGAGAGTGACAAGGTGATTGGTTGACCTGCTCTTCTGGGAGAGCAGAACATAAGCCATCACTGACTTTATTCCATCTCTAAACCCAAACCACCCCTTCTTTCTCCTGACTGTGTGAAGACCCTGAGGATGATATGAACACCACATGAGAGATGATACGAACATAAATGTAGTAGACACAAATATTCCCAGCAAAGACAGGACACTGGCATGAAAGCAGCCTGACTCTTGGTAAGATGAGGCAATCCAGCTGCATAAAGGAGAGACAAGGCCTCAGCCATCTCAGACTCACGATGAAATCTGAACATGGCCCCTGGGTGACTTGGAAGACAGTAGTTGACAAGGTGGCCTTTGTGCTCAGAGACATTTCAGTGGAGGGCTCGATACTGCTGGTGAATTTCGCCCAGTAAGAAAGACAGAGGGTAGCCTGCATACATTCCAGAGGAAAACAGAACGAAGGGCAAGGAATTCACATCTATTCTAACAAGAAAGTAATACTGGCTGCTATTGTATTTTTTATTTCACCTTATTTTTAAATTAAAAAATCACTTTTATAGTTATTTTTAATTGTTATTTGGTTTGATTTGCTTGCTTAAGCTTTATGGATGCTGTTTTGTACCCATTACGTCATCTCTGCTCTTTTTTTTTTCTCTCTTATCCATAGGCTTGTTCTCTTTCCTACTTGGCCTCTGTATCTCCTTTTCCGTTTTCTTGTCTTTGGACTTCTGAACTATAATTTTCCTTAGCTTTCATAATATTTATTCCAATGATATCTTTACACCCATTAGACTGCTAATTGTGATTGCATTTCTCCTTCACTGTACTGGCTGCTTTTCCATTTGGTAGTGTTTCAGGACCCTAGTAAGACTGCCCAGACAAGGTTCCAACTTCCTTCTTGCTCATCTCCCAGAAGTGGTGACCCCCTCCCCCACCATCCTCCACTCCCACCCTGCCCTCTGAGCAGCTAGGGAGCTTCCTTGGGCTGCTGAACCTTTCTTAGGCCAACCTCGTGGATATCTTACTGGAATGCATTGCACACACATTCTTTGTTTTAACTTATTATAGGAAATGTGACTATTCCCAGATGATCTTTTCGAGTACTGACTAATTGCCCTCTTGACTGCCTGTTTCAACCTCTGTTTACTCGCTGGTTACTGCCCTCCACAAGAGTGCATCTGCACACCTTTACACACCTGCTCCTATTCCACCTGGTAGGTGTGTGCAGTCACTGAGTCCTGGATCATTTACTTGGGTCTAACTGCCCTGACTCAGGATATCAATATATATGCCATTCTTGGTTCTAGAAAAACATCACAGATTCCCAAAAGCAGAACAAATAATGCAGACTAAATGGGAAAGTGCTCTGCAGAGATGGAGATAAGTCAGTATATTTAATGGGAATACTCAGGGTTTAGTAGGGGGCTAGTGATTTTCATAGTTACTCTTTCTCTCTGTCCTGATACCCCTGTTTCATAGATGATCCCGTTACCATTCTCAGATCTTAATATACTTGCTTCTTGTCTTTATGTGGGATAAATTTATTTACATAATTCTTGAAAGGCAGTTTTAAAAAAAACAAAATTTCCTTTTCTGTGTTCATCTATGCACGTGTACTTCACTTTTTCTTATTAAAATTGTTCTTTCAGTATCTCAATTCGTAGGTGGCTAGAACTATTTAGATGTGCTACTATAATAAACACTTCACATTATTTTTGCTGTAATGTTATAAGGTGAATCTAGAATTCAAAACATTTTTCTATTTTACATTTCGCAAATAGTGTACATGATAGTGTATTTTTAGTTCATTTTTTCCCCTCACAATGTAGAAAATTCAGGGTCGCTCAGACTCTGAAGACAAACATCTAAGGTGTCTTGTAGTTTGTCACAGAAGGCTAATATTAGCATTAATTTTTTTGAGAAAAAAGAAATTGATATTTTAAAGTATGTCTAGTCATTTCATTTGCTCTGTCAAAAATGGTCATGTGTATACCTACCAATAACCTTAGTTTTTAAAGACATACCATTTGAGCTCACTGAGAAAGGATTATGTGACAGAGCTGTGTGCGGATAGGGACATGTTTTTCATTTGAAACTGGCTGGGAAAATGACACTAGTGGTCTGTCCAGTGGCCTGAAATATCTTGTCAACTTTAATTAGAACTGAATTTCACAAACTGTTCTGAGAGTGCCAAGAAAAACAATGAATAGAATTGTAAATCCAGGGTAATTTGTTAATTTTAGCATCTAAGTAAATGCCTCAACTTCCTTAGTATGAAAAAAAAAATTAAAGGAAAGTAAAATAAACCTGTCTGAAAATCATAAAGCATGTGGTCACTTATTGCCCAAGCTACCTGATTGAAGGTATTTTCATGAATTTTGTTAATATAAACTTTATGCCATGCTAGATTCCATGAAGAGAATTGCTTTCTTAATATAGTGTGATTTGAATCAATTTTAGTTAAGGCAACCATATTAAGCCACATTAATAGTGTTTCTATATATTTCATATATATATATATATAGCTACATTTTTAAGGAGCATTGTGGTACTAAATTGGCTGCTGCATTGTGGGATGTGTTGTATTGTCAGAGTGGAAATCATCTGAGGAGGCTAGCTTGTCATCAGTCAGGTCAAAGTCTCAAAAGCATTTTATTCAGTCATCTGGAGGAAATTAGTACCAAGGGATCTTTTCCTGGCATTCCACCAGAGAAAAGAATGTTAGAATTGCTAATGACCTAATTCCCTTTCTTCTTGTCTTATATGAAATTACATAGTAATTTGTAAACAAAAAATCAGGGAAAACTTTAGCCAAGAAATCTTCTAATTGATGCAGTATACAGCTGAAGAAACCCATATGAATTTTATCAGGGCTTCTATTCTATAAAACACCATGACCAAAAGTAACGGGGAGGGAGGGCTTATTCCATTTTCCAGCTTGTCGTTTATCTTCCAGGAAAGTCAGGGTAGGAGCTCAAGGCAGGAACCAGGAGGCAGGAACTGAAGCGATAGAGGGAGCTACTACTGGCTTGCTCCCTGTAGTTTCTAAGTCTGCTTTCCTATAGTACCCGAACCACCGCCCCGGCCAGGGGCAGCACCACCACCCTTCCGCATCAAACACAGATTAAGAAAATGCCTCACAGATTTCCCTACAGCTTAATCTTATGGAGGAATTTTCACAGTTGATGTTTTCTCTTGTCAAATGACTATTGTACAAAGGTGACATAAAACTACACAGCACAATATGCATATTCATCCTAGATATCTTTTGAGTGAGACCAAGATTAATTATCTGGGAGGACTGTGGACTGAGCTGTTACAAACTGAATATGGATGATGATAGCCAATGTCTATGCCGCTGCTGCTGGAATCTATTGCCATCTATTACTGGTCTACTGTTTCTTCTCTGATCAGATCTCACTTAGATATTCATTTGTACTTTTTTGTTACTTTGTGTGTGTGTGTGTGTGTGTGTGTGTGTGATGTACAGGTGTGAGCACAGGCACATTCATGTCACAGTGCATGTGTGGGAGTCAAAGGACAACCTTTGGGGGTCACTTCTCTCCACCCACCAGGTGTTAGAGGTCAAACACCGAGCCACTTTTGTATAATCAGCACTTGGACCTACTGAGGCATTTTATTAGCCCTACTGCTTTTAGATAGAACAGAAATAAATTTAGAAGAATGTTTTGTGAGTGGGTGTTTAATTAATATGTGCGAATATATTCGCGCGTGTGTGTGTGTGTGTGTGTGTGTGTGTGTGTGTGTGTGTGTGTGTGTGTATGCACATGTACACAGAGCTCAAAGATCAGCCTCCCTTTGTTGTTCCTCAGGCACTGTTTATATTATTTTGTTTTCTGAGATGGCTCTTTTATTGGCCTGGAATTTTCCAAGTGGACTAAGTTGGCTGCATCTCTGTCCCCTCAGCATTGAGATTATAAACATATACCTCTGTGCCTGCCCTCTTCCCAACATAATATTTTTATTAATTTTGAGAATTTCACACACTGCCCCCTGATCACACTCACTTTTTATTTCTCTCTGGTTCACCCTCTCACCCTTGCACCTCGGCCCCTACCAGAAAAAGAACAAACACAACCAAACAAAAAATACCTATAACATTCAATTCCTGTTGCTCTTACTAAATTGGAGCATGGTCAAACTCCCAGCAGCCAGTCCCTTAAAGAAAGATGGAGTCCATCCTCTACCTCAGTAGCCATCAACTGTGATGAGCTACACTTCAGCATCTTTATTATAATTTAAAGTATGATAAAGCTTTCTTCTGGACTGATTTTTTTTTCTTGAGGGGGGCGGGGTAGGGTGGGGGTGGGGAGGGGTTGTCACAGAAGTCTTCATTGTCTCTCATTCTTAGTTATGAGTCTGCTGTCATCATTGATACCATTGCAATAGAAGCTTTCGTGCCCATAGCTGTCTGCAGCAGGATGAATCATGCAGTCGCACATGGTTTCCGTTGGCAGCATGGATCATAGACATCAACCTGGTCCCTGGTGGCAGCACACATCTTGGATATCAACAGGGTCTCCAGCACATGCCTGGCTTTTCTCATGGTTTCTAGGTGTGAAGCCCGGCTCTCTGTGCTTTCTAGACAAGCACAAAAACTGAGCCATCTCTCCAGCCTTTTATTTGGGAGAATTTTTAGAAGGCAAAATTATTAATTACATTATTTTTCCTTTGATATATTAAATTTTAATGTAGTTATTCTTTTGTGCTCAACGACTTTACTTTTCTGTTCTGCCAAACTAAACACACACACACACACACACACACACACACACACACACACACACACACACACACGGGAGAAGTGCTAGAGACTGGTGACTCAACAGAGGTTCACTAGCTATCATTTATGTTCATTAAGTAGCTCTTCCTCCAAATAGAGCAATGAATCAAAAACATTTCACTAAATTGAAATAAATTAATAATTCACTATTTCAGTTGTAGTGATTTTCTATACCTTCTTAAGGAAATATGAAACTCATAATATTTACTAACTGGACTTATTCTCTCAAGAATCATTTAAATTTGTATGCAGCATTTTAAGTCTGTCATTCAGAAATCTTCCTCCATCTATAATTTGATTCCTAAGGAGGTTGCAGGTTCCCCAGGCACTGTTATAAATAGTCACTCTAATATGAGTTAGGACTGGTAATTTATCTCTCAGGTGATTTAATGCATTTTAATTTGTGTTTCAAAGTCTTCACAGGTGAAATATAATGACACACTGACTTCACTACACATTTGACAAAGATATCATACATTTGAAAAAACTAAACATTTTGTTTTGGAATAGTTGCAGACTTAAACAAAGGCTAATAGTTTTTGTCTACTCTTCATATAGTAATTCTTGTGAAAAATCTCAAATTACATTACTTCACTTGTAAAAACTAAGAGCCAACATTTGCCTATTCAGGGAACTGCAGGCTGTATTCCAATTCCCAGCTTTTTTTCTAATGTCTGCTTCTGATTCCTGGATCTACACATGACCGAAAGCACCCTGCATTGCACTTAACAGAGTTTTAATTGGAATAACATCTTAGAATTAGGAGCAAATGTCCACCCTAACCCTAACCCTAACCCTGAAGAAGGCATTGTATGTACCAAATACCAAACTGATAATCTCAAATGCAAGTCCAAGTGAGGAAAGAATGCTTGCTTCTGAGGGTGTGTTGGGCAGAACCACATCAGCTGTGGCTATGTTGGAGAAGGTTAAGCCAGGCTGCTGATATTCCTCATCTCGCCCATCTAAGCAGAAAAGAATGAACCCTCTTCTAAATCTTACTCCACATTTCCCATCTCCAGTGACCCTGCGAATGTTCTAGCATTTTAAATTCTTTTCATCACCCACCCCTGATATGCTATAGACACCAAGAAGGTTCTCACTAGAGTATCAGTGGATTTAAGGGGCATTGAGCTGCTTCTGGGAATGGACGCATCACATAAAAAAATGCTGGTTGTTGTGCTGGGAGACTTTGGCTGGAGAAAGAAGTTTGGTGATAGCCTTTGGAAACTTCTAGAAAAAATACTGGGAAATTTCCAAATTACTCACTACAGTTACCTCCACATTCTGGAGGATAAGAAATCATTTTTTCCTGAGAAGATCCAATTCCTGGCATCCTGGAAAAGCTACCATTGCAGCCGTGTTCTTGAGAGGCTCCCTGTCAGAGGATGATCCGTCAGCAAAGTTCAAAACTGAGATGACTACAGAAGAAGCCAACTTTCTAGAAAAGCAAATACACAAAATCTAAGTACTGTGAATTTGATGAAGTTTACATAGAATTCTGCAAATTCTGCAAGTTGCTTCCTCACGTTTGAGCATGTTTTTTTTTTTCTGATAAAACTGCAGACATAAATGTAAATAATCAAAGGTATGCACTGTTAAGTTATAAAAAAATACATCTTAAAAATGAGGCATTTCATTTGGATACACAGTTCTACCCTCTTAGAATTAAAATTGTGTTTGCTAGGAGCACAATGGGAGGCATATATGTCATCCAGGATCAGATCTGCATTTAGATTCAATGACTTGTCCTCAAAAATGTTTTGAACAAATGAACAAACAAAATCTATTCTGAACACTGGCAGATATATTTTCTTGTCATCATTCCCTATCAATGCCATACAACAGCCATTTACACATCACTTACATTGTACCCAGTGTTATCCAGAGATGGAATAATGTGGCTGGGAGAATGTATAGAGGTTATAAAAATCCACTGAATTGTATGCAAGGAAAGTCATTTCCTGTGGCTACCAAGGTGTGACTATAACTAGTCTTTTATATTTATTTTTAATTGGTAAAAATCATCTATATTTTTCTGCAAATTGTTTTGAAATTTGTCAGTATGATAGGATGGCAATGTGTAGTTAATTAATATGTATATGACCTCTGTATTAGTTAGGGTTTCTTTTGCTGTGAAGAGACATCATGACCATGGCAACTCTTATGAATGAACATTTAATTGTGGTGGCTTATACTTTCAGAAGTTTATTCCATTATCATCATAGTGGGACATGCCAGCATGCAGGCAGGCATGGTGCTGGAAAAGGAGCTGAGACTCTTAAATCTTGATCCCTAGGGAACAGAAGTCTGTGTCCACTCTGGGTGTATCTCCAAGCCTGCCCACACAGTGACACACTTCCTCCAACAAGATCTCACCTACTTCAACAAGGCCACACCTCCCAATAGTGCCATTTCCTATGAGCTTATTATATTCAAACCACCACAACCTTATATGTTTTTTATTTATTCCTGGGAAGGGTACATCCAATCCTCTGTAGCTCGGCAATGCCTATGTTTGAATGGATACCATTCCTTTTCTATATGGTATGCATTGAAACAAATCCAAGAAATTTTATGAGAATATGTGGTGCTGAAACTGTGTTTGTATGATCCCTTTATTCTTAGGTGTTTAGGGAGAGATATTGAGATGTACCTTGCTTCAGTGAATCCATACTAAGATATATAAATAATATTTAAAAGCTGCTATCTCTTTTTCATCCATGCCATCAACTTATTTTGACAGCTGCATTCCAGCGCCAATCTCTGTACTTGGCCTAATATTCATGGGGAGTCCTGATCCAGTTCTGATTTCCTGGCATTTAAACCTTTTTTGTTATCCAGGCACCTGACCAACTCTTTGACACTGATTGTCACAGTTTTGACCTCAGTAACAACCATTTCCTTCAGCTTAAAATATGTGCATGTGAACCACACTCCATATTCTAACTTGAGAAAGCAGCTCAACCCTCCATCTTACTGGAGCTGTCCTCTTCCCTGGGGTATTCCCTGGGGTACTCCCTGTCACTAGTATACTCTCTTGATTACCTGATATAAAAAAGGCATCTGGCTTTATGGTCTTGCACTTTTGCTTCCTTAACATCTGCTTTGTTTACTTATCAAATCCACACTGTGAGTTCAGAATCTAGAAGGTGCTGGAAAAATTAAGGACAGATTCTGATTCCTCCATTCCTGTGGCTCTGAACTATGGGAACAGAATACATGCTCACATACAGATTATCTCCTAAGCATTTAATGAGGGTTCAGGAGTCTCCTTGGGTAAGTGATAGTTGTGCTCAGTCTTAAAAGTGAAAATAAACTAGGGCTAAGGCTCTTAATGGACTCTGGAAAAGATGGTAAGACAAGAGATGTAGGTCAACATGGCACACGGGCCTATGAAAGGGCTGCTATTGCTTGGGTCTATTTTAAAGTTGTGTGTGCTGTCTGTCATGTGATGTGAAGGTCACAGTATTTACAAAAAAATCAATGTGACAAGGCTTCTGGGAGGTTGGTTAATTCAACATTAGATCAAGGGCTTTAGAAAATTATCACCAAGAGATATCTAGCTTGAGTCATGGTTTAATTAATTCTCTGTGCTCCAGCGAAGAACTAACAGGGTAGAATAAGTGATCTTAGAGAGATAGTTTGGTTTCTTGGTACATTTTAGGCTTGTGAATTGAATAAAAAAATGTCAAGTAGTGTTAATGAAGATCTGCTATGAACTCAAGGTCCATTAGAATACACTCAGATAAGGTTGATTCTTCCAGTTATGGATTGGCAAACTTCTGTATGGCAGGGTAGGACAATTAGCATTTTAGAATGACCAACTGTTTATTGCTATGAGGTTTGGTTGATTTGGATACCTTATTAGAGACCAATAAGACATTGCCATTGTCCTCAAGAAATGTCAGATGAAATAACAGAAAATTTAAAAAAGGCAATGCAATTCATTCATTACTAAACTGTGCAGTTCAAGCCTGTGGGAGAAAATCTTCTAAAGTTGTTAGTAGCCAGTCATCACTTTCTGGTGGTTCTAAACTATCTCATTAGAAGATAGAGGAGTTTGAAAATTAGTCCCTTTCCAGCCTTGAAATGAAATGTTTTCATTTTCTATTCTCTTTATTCTTTTTATCTCTTCTGCTTTCCGTTGACTTTCTGTCTCTTCCTTTCCTCCTTCTCTCTGGTCTTTTCTGTTTTCTACTGTGTTAGGGATTAAATTCCAGGCTTCCCACATACTAAGTAAGCTCTATATCCCTTAGTGATGATTGTAGCAATGGTTTTAGAGAGCCGGAACAAAAAATTTAGGTCTGGGAATCGCAGTAGGGGTGGGAATCCTCTTTTCTCTGTGAGAGGATCCCCAAATCAAAGGCATTGGATCATCACCCCTCTGATATTAGCAATCAGGATATGACTTAGTACCGATTTACATAGATTGTTTGATACTGAAGAGCAAAGAACAAATGGAGGAGACCCACATTTATGCCAAACTGGGCAGAAGAAATGTTTGACCTCAGATATAGATGGTGACATTAAACACATTTCCTAGTTCATAGTAAATTATCATGATTAAATTAGGAACCCATTTCTTCTTTTCTTCTGCTCTTTTATCCCATTTCTTTCCTTTATTTTCTTTCTGTGCCTCATTTGCAACTTTCTGTGGAGTTTAATCTGAATCTTTTTATTTGTAATTGTGGTTTGAGGTACCTGTATTTTATGTTTTTCATATGGTCTTGCCCAATTCATCTCATTCTGTTTCTTTTTTATTTTCTTCACCTGGAGTATTTTGGTGCAGTATTTTTGGAGGCTGAGCTTTGTCTAATGTGTGTCAATTAGAATCAAAATTGTTCTGGAAATCAAGTGTCATACACCTAAGTTGCTATTACCAGAAAATTATGAAGGTCAAGTGCTCATATTTCCAATACAAATTAGAATTTTTTTTTTCTCTTGGGAAGTGGGCTTACTTCATGCCTGTTATTCACGATTGTAAAAAGGCTTCAAAGACTGGCTAGTGCAACTGCTGGAGAAAGGAGGGTTGTTTTTCCAGACTCTAACATCAGGTTCATGTATGACATTGAGAAACATAACATCCTGAAGTCATTTCCTAATTGTTGCTGAAGAGATGGCTGCATTAACACAGGGAAAGTCATATACCACTCATTATCCATAAGTCAGTGGCTCAAAGGTAACTTCAGAATGCCTGCCCTCAGGCCACTGTATAAAGAAATGCTGGGTATTTGTGTAAATTCTAGCTGATATTTGGAACTTCATATTTTATCTGATATTTGAAACTAATTCTAGGTGATATCTGGAACTTACTTTTTTCCTATCTCAAACATAGAATCTTTGCTCACATCGACCGCTAGTAAGTATCTCCTGAGCACTCTAGCATCAACTGGTCCCATAGTCAGCCTCTGTCATAGGCAGTGTTCTAGTGCTATGAGGAGACCCATAGCCACAGCAACTCTTACGAAAGAAAACATTAACTGGGGCTGGATGACAGAATCAGAGGCTTAGTTCATCCTCATCATGGCCAGACACGGTGCTGGAAAAGTAGGAGAGAACTGTGTGTTCCACATCTTGATTGGCAGGCTGCAGGGAGAGAGAGATTGAGAGAGAGAGACTATTGCAACTCCAAAGCCTACTCCCGGTGACAGACTTCCTTCAACAAGGCCACGCCTACCTCAGGAAGGACACACCTAATAGCAGCACTCCCTAATAACTAAGTATTCAAACATATGAGCCTCTGTGGCCATTCTTGTTCAAACCGCCACGGTCTCCTGCTTTGAGAGGACTCTGTTTTTGTTTTATTTCTCTGCTATTTTCAGGCAAAGAAAGGCTCTCAGATCTACCTATGTTTCTGTTCAGAAGTGAAGGATTGATGTTATGATTAAGAAAGGGCAAAATTGCCCTTTTGGACTAAATTAGCTTATGCTGCCAGCTACAATCTTATGTGTTTACATAGTCACTTCCTTTCTCTTTATCCGCCAAAACCCTTTCCCCTTGCTTTCTCTATCAGATAAAAACAATACCATCTGTTTCATACTTCACAGTTGATACAAATCATTTCATCTGCAATATCTCATTTAATTCCAAATACTCTTGACATGTCCATGAACATGGTTTAGTAATTAAAATGCTTCAGGATTAACTAGAAGGAGTTCGCTCACCTCAGGCTTTACTGAGGAGACGACAAACGTTTGGCTTCAGGACTCACCCAGAACAGTGCTAACAAGGACAAGCTGCTTTGTCGTCTAGTTCACTCACCATTGGGCTTCTTGTCACTGCCAGATCTCCCTTTTGTATATGCAGGATTTTTATTTGGTCTGGGCCCAGGGTTCTCTGTGCTAAAAGACAATGCATTTCACATTTTCTTCCTCCCTCCCTCTCTCCCTCCCTCCTCCTTCTCTCCCTCCCTTCCTTTTTCCTTCCTCTCTCTCTCTCTCTCTCCTGATTGTGACCATTTACAACAGCTGCATTTTCACTTCTTCACTCATAGCTTACCACACTGCACTCTATCTGGGACATTTGCATCTTAGGTTAAAAAAATTCTAGAAATAAGGTGTTATATGAAAAAATCTAAATAATAACAGGAGAATTCTAGATATAAGTACAATTTAAGAATAGAGTCCTTAAATTCCAGTTTTGACTTGATAAGAGGGATGGCATTTCTGGAAGGCATGGTATTGATAAAACTGAATAATCAATAAAATCATTACTTTTGGACTTTGTGTTTTAATGTGGTATGCACTGAGATTATATCTCCTTACTTCTTATTGTGCTTTGAGACTAAGCTCTGAAGTTACACTCTGTCTATAATGTAGCTCATTTACTACTAGCAAATAATTTTAAAAGATGCTTCAGACCATAATGCTGTTTCTGGATTCTTAAATCTTTTCATTAAGGTTAGTTAGACTGCTGACATCAGATTAGACATGTTTTTACATACCTATTTAGGAGGGAATAGAGCATAGACTCTGTAGAGCTTGAATGAGTTAAAGGAACTTGCCTAGCCTTTGGTTCAGGTTTTCTCAGTTTATATTTGGGGAGATGCACACCATGGGGTTAACTAACCTGGTGCTTGGCAACACAGGGTTCTGGCAAGACACTGGAATGAAACCAACACTGCCTTGTCCATTTCCATCTCTCTACAGTATTATTTTCACTCTAACTGTAAACCACAATCAGAGGGTGGCCCATGGAGCAAACTGTCCTATGAAGTAGGCATAGGCTACAGCCTTATCTTGTGTACACCTTGCCTCAGTGTGTGAGTTGCAGTAGGGCCCATTTCAGGGTCTAGACCATTTACTGCACCTCAAAATATTTTTTTATACTCTTAGCACATCTGTAGTCCAAATACAAAATAGAAAACATTGTATATGGAATATTAATGAATGATTATTTGTATTAAAAGTTAAGCAATGAAAATTAGATATTCCCCAGCTGTTCATTTAGTCCCTCACAGGCAGGGAACTTATTCTACGTACATTTTGTCCCCTTACTTTTTCTCAGGCACTAGCAAATCATGAGCTGCCATAACTATGCAGTGAATAAGCTCATATATGAATAAAGCAAGACATTTATGTTATACCTTACTTTTTCAAATTACTCATAAATCTTGCCATTGGAATGACATGCAAAAATGCTGTTCATCTTCCTCATTTGTGCCACTGAAAACTAGTTTGTATTGGTTAAAACTGCATCATTGTATGCTAAACACTAAGCATAAGCTTTATTATAGTCATTGTGGGTTATGTCGCATTTTAGTTTATTTCAAATTATCTTTCATATATCTCTGGTCTTAATATTGGATGGCAGATAATCACATACACTCATCAAGGAGAGATAGAATAGGATTAGAAGTTTTTTTTTTGTTTTTTTTTTTTTTCAGATCACAGTTAAGTATCCTTTTTGGTTTTCTTTCTTTCTTTTTCTTTTTTTTTTTTTTTAATGAGTGAGTATATCCCCTGCCTGCTTATCTTTCTGGGTTTGTAATACCTCGCTCAGGAGGATATACTCCAAATCCACCCATTTGCCTGCAAATTTTAGGATATCATTTTTTCTTACTGCTGAGTAGTATTCCATTGTGTAGATGTACCACAGTTTGTTTTTTTTTTCCTTCTTCTTTATTTATTTTGTATTTATCAAGAAAAACAGTAAAATGAATTTAAAATGCTGATAAGTTAACAATAACTATAAAGAAGATAAAAATCATAAGCATGACTTATCAAGGGTGATAATGCAAATAAAATTGCTACAGATTATATTTACTTTGTGTTCAGCTTTCCCTCTGATTTTTTTTTCCATCCCTGTATATCCTTTTTCAAGGTCCCTTCCCTCTACCGCCACATCAGGTCATTTTTTCTTCTCCAAAACTCCCCATCCACTCCCTGGGCAGGGAGCAGACAGTCCTTTGGTCCCACTGACCCAATAATGCTTAGATCAGTCTCCACTCCTGACAAATCCAGTTTTGTCCCCCCTCCCTCAAGAGTGAGTCAGGTGTTCCTATAGTTGGAGTGGGATCCGAAGGGTCAGTCCAGGGTGTTTCTGATCCCAAGCTGTTTAGTGGTTGTGGTTTGCAGCTTGGACATGTTTGGCTTTTTTCTTGTTTGTTTGTTTAGAGACCACTAATGAGTGAGTACATCCCCTGCTTATCTTTCTGAGTTTGTGATACCTCCCTCAGGAGGATACTCTCCAAATCCATCCATTTGCCTGCGAATTTTAGGATATCATTTTTTCTTGCTGCTGAGTAGAAAAGAAAGTGGGAAATACACTTCTACGAATTGGCACAGGCGACCACTTCCTAAATATAACACCAGTGGCACAGACACTAAGAACAACAATCAATAGGTAGGATCTCCTGCAGTAGGAAGCTTCTGCAAAGCCAAGGACACTGTCAATAGGACAAAACGACAGCCTACAGAATGAGAAAAGATTTTCACCAACCCTACAAGTGATAGAGGGCTGATCTCTAAGATATATAAAGAGCTCAAGAATCTAGAGCCCAAAACCTTGAATAACCCAATCAAAAAATGGGGTACAGATCTAAAAAGGGAATTCTCAACAGAGGAATTACAAATGGCTGAAAGGCACCTGAAAAAGTGCTCATCATCTTTAGTCATCAGAGAAATGCAAATCAAAACAACTTTGAGATACCACCTAACACCTATTAGAGTGGCTAAGATAAAAGGCACAGATGACAGCCTATGTTGGAGAGGATGCGGAACAAGGGGAACACTCCTCCATTGTTGGTGGGAGTGTAAGCTTGTTCAGCCACTTTGGAATGCAATATGGCGT